>CM049813.1:9503452-9727764 GCA_027422405.1 Ptychobarbus kaznakovi
GGCTGTGCTAATAAAAGGTGTGGAGTGAGAAACTCAAGGGAACTCCGGCAGCAAGAGAAGAGTAATTGGGCTTTGCTGCATCATTAAGCTCCGTTAAGCACAGTCACACCATCAGAGGCGCCATCAGAAACCAGACGACGAGGGAGAGATTTGTAGCGCACAATAGGAGAAGAGTTGCAGCTCTGCAGCCAGTTTATTAATAATAAACGTGAGATTACTGCTTACGGAAAGGAAAAACTGTCAAAAGTGTGAAAATAATCTGAAAAACAGGTTTACTATAATGCGGGTGACAGTCTGCCAGCACTGAAGACCTAATTACCATCAGGGCCTTGGTATCCGGTTTTTTGAAGGATGAAAAACACTGAGACGTATTCAATTAAAGCAGCCGGGAAAGCAGGAAACGACTGTCCATCATCAGGGAAATGGGACATAACAGTAATCAGTGAAGGGCTTGTGTAGCTAGTGCACTTATTTAAAACTAGCTGTCAAACTTTGCAAAGCTATTTTAACTTTTTAAATACAAAGAGACGGGGTTTTATGAGGTTATATTTAAGATTAAGGATCCAAAGTTTGGGGTTGGTAAGATTTTTTTGAAAGAAGCGTCTTTTGCTCAACAAAGGCAGCATTTATTAGATCAAAAATGAATTTTTTTTACAATTTTACAATTTGAAATGACTGTTTCTATTTCAATATATTTAAAAATTTAATTTATTCCTGTGATCAAAGCGGAATTTTTATTCAGTCTTCAGTGTCACACGATCCTTCAGAAATTATTATAATATGCTGATTTGCTGCATAAGAAAAAAATTCTTATCAATGTAGAAAACAGTTGTGCTGCTTAATCTTTTTTTTCAGGATTTTTTGAACAGAATGTTTAAAGGGATATGATTTATCTGAAATAGAAAGCTTTTGTTTCATTATAAATGTCTTTACGGTCTCTTTTGGTCAATTTTATGATTTTTTGATGATTCAAATTACTGATTTCTTTACTCCTGCTAAGTGCCGAACGACAAACAGGAAAAGGAAATGACGGTACAGCAACTACCCACAACAGCCTAACGTCATAGAGGAGAGTATTGCATGAAAATTGCATGAAAACCACTCACATTTTCTTCAGAAAAATGAGTTGTAAATCTAACACGAACAGGAAATGTACAAGGACATTCAAATTTAATAAAGTAAAGCAGACTGATTAAAAAAAATGAAATGAAATGAAAAAGTGTGAATGCATTTACGCAGATACCCATTGTACAGCTACTTTCATTTCTGTCACAGACATCTTTCTTTGTGTGAATAACACAGGCGGGTTAAGGCCATGCTGTACCTTGTTTAGTCAGAGCATCTCTCAAGGCTGGAGTGATCATCTCTCTCCGCTCCTCCTCTGACTCGCTCTTCCTCACTCCATTCTGCTTTGACAGCTTCACCCTCTGGGAGTCCTCTTCATCTCCCTCCATCCTCTACAGCACAACCACAATGAAAAAAATAAGACACAAAACTAGTCACATAAAAAATCCTCATTCATTCATACAGCCTAGTCACAGTTACACAACCAGCCGTTGTGCGTCAGAGGAACCAACAGAGGCTGAACCTTTAATATAATATATTTTTAATCAATTTACTTACTAATGTGCATAACTCAGAGGCATATAATAATTTTACTGTTATACGAAGTAGCCCAGGTGAGTTTGAATCATTGTACAAAACCTTGGAGTTGATTGTTCAGCTGACAACATTGAAAATACATCTAACAAAACATTTCCAGTTGGGAAAAACTTACACATGTATAGCTTAAGGAACAGACTGTACTTATATCCCTTACAGCTACTTTCTCATAAGAATCAAAGTAAATATTATGCCTAACTTGACTAAAGTCTTGACATAGCACCACACATTTTTACTCTATTAAAGAGGCCATTTTTTAGAGTTATTTATCAGATATCACATCGCATATTTAAAAACTCCAGAGCTTAATTTAATTTCGAATTATGTAATTCATTTCATAAATCAAAGACATGGAAACAGATGCTGCTTTGAAAAGGGTGGCACTAATGGGATGGTTTAAACAGAAACGACACTTAAAGCCATGTAGTTCTGAGGAAACACACTGATGAAGGTCTTGGACTACCATCACTGGCCTTCAGCACTCAAGCGAACAGACTGCATTAAACTTTATTGCTATTCCAGGCTGCATAGGTTCCAGAATATACAATCTGCTGGAAATCAAGTCTGACTTATAGTTCCTGCTTCTTTTCCTTAAATGTTATTATTCCATATTTCTTCCCTAGTACATATGGCGGCAATAGCAATTTTTTTCCACACTAAAAGGTCAGAGACCGTCTGGCTTCAGATTCAGACACAGCGCTGTATTCGGCAGATGAAGGGAATAATCTGGCAAGCTGGACGCCATAGGTCACATTAGATGCTCTACACAGGATATTCAAAGGACATGTAAGAAATGTGCAGTATCTAAAACCAAAGAATGAATTACTGAAACAACAACATATGACAAAGGTCATGCTCTTACTATACCCTAGATTAAATAATAGACTTTAAACAAAAAAAACAGACAGTGCTTTGCTTATTTAGGTTTAACAAAAAAAAAAAAGAAAATAAATACACAAAAGCACCCCCCCACCCCAACAAAATTTTTTAAACAACCAGTAAAAACCAACAATTTTCAAAAACCCAAACATAACAAAAATGAGAGACTGTTCAACCATGTTTGGAACAAATGCATCAGTTCACAAAAAAACACAGACTGTTTTCAGTGTTTGGAACAAATGAACAAAGTCACAGAAACACAAAGTACACAATGTCCCTTGAGCAACATCCAACAACAAGAGCGGGTGGAAGGCACCAGGTGGGGTTGGATTGGCAAGCGGACATTATGCCCTTTCACAGCGAGATCTGTCGTGGAACTGCTACGCACAACGTAGAGTTGACTAGGCTGCAATCTGTCACCCAGGAATCATCTCGGCGTCTTTGCGCTTTCGTTTCTACTGCAGCGCAGGCGGCTCTCCGCACCCCTCCTCCTTCAGACTGACAGAACCAGAGCAGCTCTCTTCAGCTGGAAACGCTCCATTTCTCACAAACCACCCATGCAAGTGACAGCGGTGATGCAGGCAGTGGCCCTGCAGAGTTCAGGCTGAGCAGCTGACACATTGAGACTGACAGCCAGCCAAAATGACAACAAGCCACTCCGGCTGCCACCAGTCCCAAACGGGCCGTTGTGGCCCCGGGACAATGCCTGTCTATGAGCTGTTATCTCCATTTCCACCTTGCTAATACTAAGCAGTGAAAACATAGCCTCAATTCACACCTCTCACTAAATCTATGCATGACATTAAAGCGTGTGCTCTAAGGTGGAATTGGTTTATATTTAATATGTTTTTTTCTGTAATCCGCACAGACTCAGTGGACTATCAGGATAATGTCTCACATGGGAGCTTAAAAGAAACGGTTTACCTAAAAATTCAAAAACTGTCATTATCTACTCACTTGGTTCCAAAACTGAATGCAGCTACGCTATAGAACACAAAACTTCACAGAACAAACTAAGTTGTACAGGTTTGGAATGGCATGAAGGTGAAGGGTGAATTTTCATTTTTGGTTGAACTATCCTTTATTTGTAGAAGGTAAGAGGTTCTTAGGAAGTGGCTCTTGGTTTTGGATTTGGGACTGGTCTTTACTCAAGATTATTACCAAACTGGATTTTGGTAAGGAGTCAACAGTCACTTGTTTGGTTTTAGGAGGCATTAAGGATGGACATTCTCATCAGTAGAGGACTTTTAATTGTAAAGAAATCTCTATACTGCAAGATACGTCACTAATAATTTGGTCCATTTTTCTGGGAGATAAACTCTTAAAGGGGTCATATAAACTCCACAAGTTTATTATTCTTTAGGATATTATTCTTTAGTCTTAATGAAAAGTAAGTATAATTCATATTTTGGTTAAAATTTGTAGTGTAAAAAACTTTCAAAAACAGCTCTTTTTAACCTTTATGGTAAAAAAACACATTTGCTAGCCTGTCAAAAAAGTAAATTGCTCTTTTTACCCTTTACGATTTTAAAAATTAGCATGGTGTTGGACTAAAAAAGAAAGGAGACACCGATGTTGTTTCAAAAATTCTGTTAAGCCATTTGGATGATATGCTTTTAAAAAAGAAAAAAATAATTCCGACACTCTGCTCAAGCCGTAAGTTGTATCATTCTCCGCCTTTAAATGAGAAAGAGCTCTGCTGACCCCTCTCTTCCGAGCGCTTTACACTTGAGACACCGAGAGACTGTTTCTGTAATTCTTTAGCCGCATTCATGAAAGGTTACACTGAATTCACTTGCTAATTAGCGCATTATTAGGAACTTTTCAGGCGATGGATTGCAAAGATTGTTGTGGGTTCATTTAAAAAACACCGAAACCCCCAACTTGTACTGCCCACTGCTCTGTAGATGAAGCTTTTCACTCCTCAATTATACTCTGGATCTCGAATGATTTTGTAACGCACGAACTTATAGATATTGCATTTAGGTAGATCGAGGGCGCTTTCCCTTCAAAACCAAACGCAATCCTCTTCAGTGACTCAGATGTCGGGAGTAAATGACGACTGCTATGTTCATTATTACATCCAACAACAAAACACCTCAATCGCTTAGGAGGCATTCTTGTCTACATCTGCTCCGGCGGTGAAACAACTGATGACAGCTCACTCAGGGCGGGTCTGAGGTAAGACACCAGTGCAGTCTGTGCTGAAATGCTTCTGTCAATCAACAATCGTGGGAGGGGCCTCCGTCCATGTGACGTCACGCGGACAGACGGCTCGATTTGAGAAAGGGGTAAAGATTATAGTAGATAAAAAAAAACACTGGGTGGATTTTTATCATTATAGGGTGGTTGTGTACACACACTGCCAACACACATTTCAGTTCAAACAACAAAGTGCATCTAGCATTATATGACCCGTTTAACTTCAAAAACAGATACTATCATGTGATACTGGAGTTATGGTTGCTGAAAATTCTGCTTTGCATCATAGGAATAAATCACATTTTAAAATACATTAAAATAAAAAAACGGTTGTTTTAAATTATAATATTTCACAATATTCCTGTATTTTTGATCAAATAAATGCAGCCTTGGTGAGCATAAGAAAATTATTAAAAAAAATAATAATAATTCAACCCCATACTTCTGAAAAGTATTATATATTAGCCAAAAAAAAAATTATATAGTTGTGCAAATTTGACACCACAAGCAGCAACATACAAAACTGCAAAAATAAAAACCACTTTCAAAAACGTTTCTGCTATTGTAAAACAAACCTTGTCTAAACTCAGACCAATGGTCAAGACAATGTAACAAACGTAGGGACACTCCAACAATACAGAAACTGCTACAGAGCCACACATACATCAAAAGATCATATGAATGGCTTATGCATTGTATCTGAACATCAAGCTGGGATAGGAGCAATTATTTTAAATTACACTCATTATCTTTAAGGTCAGAAACACATAGGGGTAGGAATAATTATTGAGAGCAAAAATAAGAAATGCATATCTATTTATAAAACTGAAGCAGTGCAGATAATACAGTAATACAAGGTCAGGTCTGCATCAGTAAAGCCAACATACAATATGTCTCTGATGCCATCTGGAGCCAAAGCGGAGTAATTCTGCATACGCAAGACCCAGATCCCGTACAAAATTGACACTGCATTTTACAACAGTTGTCATTATTCCAGTGCGATTAATAAATCATTAGGCTCCAGTAAGAATATGAATTATGCATGAATTATCTAATAATGTCTCTATAATACACATAAAAAAATAATATGCTGAAAAATTCAGAATAAACTCTATCAAAATGTATTCACTCAGCAAAATCAAACAGAAGAGCAACTGAAGATGTGGGTGGCTGACAGACACAACACATCGCTACAGAATTTAAATGATGGAGTGTTTCTCCTCCGAGTTAAAGGTGAGATCTCCTCCTTGCTCCTAACCTCGGAGAAAGTGAAAAATTCAGAGGCAAACGAACCAGCCTAGCTGGATCAACATAAATGCAACAGCGTTCGCTGACACTAAGTGCTCTTACGTGTTTGTTATATTGGTTGGGCGTTGAGAAGTGACTCGAACATACAGTAAAAGTCAGGCAGATGACACTTCAGTAAATAAATTAGAAGATAGTTAAAGTGTTTATGTCTTAAGACAGCTAAATGTGCGGAAACCAATATAAGTGGCACACTGTGGCATTTAAAAAATGTTTGTTTGACAATCACAACCAACTGAAACCACAGCACTGCTCAACCAATGGTGCGAGTTTGGGGCGGGACTATCTGATTGGCTGACCAATGGCAGATGGGGCGAGTGTTCAAGCAACCTGTCTGATATTCTTCTAATCTGTTTGGTGACATTAATGACACACTTCATCTATAAATCATGGCTGCACTTTCATAAAAGCCATGAAATTCGTAACACATTTAATTTCTGAAACATGATGGTTCGAGTAAAAGAAAGGAGGATTTATCCATCCTCATTTGACTGGATCTCAGATGTTTAACTCTAATTTTACTAGTTATATTTTTAGTCTGGCCACTCAGACAAGGTTATGTCAATAGGGGAGCGAAAAAATTATTACAATGATAAAACTATTGGTTTTTAAGAAATACGTTTTTGAAATGATGAATTTGGACGATTTTGATTAAATGTTGTCTTTAAATGTAAATATTAGGGATACAAATCAATTAAAAGTAATCAAATCAATTACACTACCCTTAATAATCAAATTAACTGCATATATCAATATTTGCTGAGAAAAGCGATTCAAATATTGAAATTAAAATATTTAGATTAGCCACTTTCCTACATCTATATTCACATTAATCAGATGGGGCTGATGTTTGACCACTGTATCCCATCTTGTTGATTTATGCTTAGTGTTTTTAAATGAGTTTTCACATATAATATACTTTAAATGAAACAAACCCAGTTCAATTAGAGTGAACCAGAAAGGGAACCAGCTACAAGTGACTTTTTATGGCATTCACAATGCAAGTGGTCTTAAAAGGGGACAAAAGGACCCCAAATGAACCACACATTGTATGCTGAAAGCTACAGTTCGTTTGACCATTTGGGGTGTTCACATATGCATGTTATATCGGGCCGAGACCGTTTTGAGTGCTCAGATGAACTAATGCATCAAAAGTTCAAAGTAGTTCAACTTTGTAAAACGTATCTCAAGATCCCTGCAATCTCACTGTTTCTGAACACAAATGCTTTTATTTTTGCTAATTATAAAACATTAACGCAGTAAACTGCCAGCCCTTGTAAATCAATCAATAATGCAATTAAATCCATCATGTTTTGCTCCCCCCATTTGCTCTCTCCTGTAATTATCTGCCAGCTGACACACATTCATTGCTTATGGGATATCGTTTGATCTGCGTATCGGGAACATCACAATCAACTGCTTGCTTGAGCTGCAAGCCACGTCTAAAAACGTCTTCTGAAGTTGTTTAAACGTGCATCAAATTCATAAAGGGCCCTTACTGGATTAAAGGGGGCTGGGATCCTCTCTGCGAGAGAGTGCGTATGCGTGTGTATGGGGAGATTTGTCTGCGCTTCGGTCTCATGAATCTCTCCTGCGCACAGGCCTGTAGAGTGGGCGTCAGTGATCACAGTTCACGGTTACGTAAGTCCTCCCAGCACCTGCTGGAGCTGCTGTCTGCTGTAGCAAACCATCTGCCACTCAGTCTCCTTCAATGGAGCCATTGCCGGTGTGTCTCTAGCACCCCGTGCTTTTAAAGGAACAGTTTGCCCAACTCTGTCATTATTTACTCACCCTCGTGTCAGTACAAAACCCTTCGCTGTCATTTCTTCTTGTTTTCATGCCACACAACGACAACTCAGAGATCACATCACGCTCTAAAATAGCAAAATGGCCCATACCATGCATACGCTACATTCCAAGTCCTCTGAAGTCAAACGATAGCTTTGTACATGGAAAAGATCGGATTTAAAGGGATAGTTTAACCAAAAATGAAAATTCTGACTTTACGTCTTACATGTGGGTGAGTAAATGATGACAACTTTCATTTTTGAGTGCTCTATCCCTTCAATTTGATTCCCCTTATGATCTTTCCCTTTGCCAAAGCTTATGTCTAGATTTGAAAATACTGTGTTGACACTAAAGTAATAGCTTACCCAAAAATTCTGTCATATTTACACACGCATGTTTTTCCAAAGCATGAGTTCTTTCTTCTGCTAAGCACAGAAGATGCTATTTTGAAGAAAGTGGATAAGCAAACAGTTGGCGGTACCCATTCTTTGACTTCCATAGTATTTCTTCTGTACTATGGGAGTCAACGCTTATCTTCTTTTGTAGTCAGCAGAAGGAAACTCATATGGGTTTGGAACAAAATGAAGGTGAGTAAACAATGACAGAATTATTTTCATTTGTAGGTGAACTATCCCTTTAATTGTTGTTGTATGGAAAAGAGCTGTCAACAGATTCTTCAAAGTTTCTACTTTGTGTTCCACAGAAAAAAAACGTATACAGGTTTAGTGTGAGGTAAATAACTATCCATTTAAATCCCCACTAAATGTGTTCTGAAAGAGCACAAACTGTAAGTAAACACAGTGGAGCTGGTTTTGTTTTACCTTGGCTTTCTTCATACGATTCATCACATTCCCAAGGTCCTCCATGTCGATGACGGAGCCATGAGACTTCTCTTCCTCAGCGGAGGTCTCTGCATCACTGCTGGACTCCATCAGCTCCTCCTGAAATCCAAACAGAGCTGTAAGCTTTGGGGGCTTTATAATACATCTATATTATACCCAACCCATGAAAACATCTATGTGGAGAAATGTTTTCCATTCAAATATTTCAGCAGTTAATGTGCATGTCCCATATTTTTTTATCAACTGAACCAGAGATGCCAATAATTTGAGTCAGTTCTTGCTCTCCATTGAATTGGCTAACGGGTTTGCAAAACACACTGAATTCATTCACATTTGTACAGACAGCTCTCTCAAACTATCATCTGAAGCAGTTTATCCATCAGTAAAGCTGAGAGTATCAAGACAACAAAGAACAAAGAGCATGGGATGAAGTAGATAATCACCTTCAATTGATACAAACATATACTTTTTGAGAGATAACAGCCTTTTGCCTTTGTGTCATGTCAGTATGAAGCTATTCACACCATGTGGTTGTGTTCTCTCACGCTGCTTTTCAGTTGTTTTCTTGTGTGAAAATGCACTACCTGGAAGTCTTTTATTATTTTGTGCTTTTATGTGACGTTTTCATGTTTTAAATGGCTTAGCATTGTTTCTCTCACTGATTTTTTGGTGCAACAACTAAAGCTTAATATTTACATGAATGCTAGACATACACTATAGAAAATCTGAACTACTTTCAGAATTATTTATTTTTGTGCAAAAAAAAAGCAAATAAAAGAATATTTCCCCTCTGTGCATAACTGATGAAATCCTGAAGGTGCCATATGATGTGATCATATTAAAAGTCAACATGTAATGGCAATAATGCCCGGCAGGATTTTATCCATCTGGATTTGGTTGGTTAAAAAGTCAGATGTAATATTATTGGTTAAAGTGTCACCACCATGATACTAGGTTTATCTAGGTTAGCAAGGGTGCTCTAGCTCAGTGATTTTCAATCCTGTTCCTGGACCCACTGCTCTGCACATTTTGCATGTCTCCCTTATCTGACACACTCATTTGAGTTCATGGAGCTCTTTCCTAATGAGCTGATGATCTGAATCAGGTGTGTAAATTAGGGAGACATGCAAAATGTGCAGAGCTGTGGGTCCCCAGGAACAGGTTTGAAAACCACTGCGTCTAGCTGGGGGTTTACTGTGAAAAAAAGCCCTCTATAATATTCTGGTCTCTAGATATGGCTCAGCTCGCACCTGCTCTGGATTTGTGCGACAATTGCAAGTTTGATTGCTTAGAGAGCAGGGATGTGCACTATGACTAATTCCATCAATGTTTAAATAAAAATATTGTGTCTGACTAATTGACTAGTCTAACAAACACCTATAAGGCAGTCTGTACAAGTCATCTATTTGGAAAAAAAGTCACACAGTCAAATTCAATATTGAATGTAGCAGCAATATTATAAATACATGCAACAAAATCACAAAAAACAGCTTGACGTACTGGCAACTATACATTTGAAGGGTATTCTATTTGTTAGGATATTGTATAGGATCTATTGTTGTCAAGTAAGTTTTTCATTCACAATGTTTCCCCTAGTTTTTCCCAATGTCTATTTGTAGCGTATCATTTAGTCGACTAGTCTCCTTTTTCCACAAAACAGGTGATAGTTGCAGATTGCAGAAAAATATATTTAGTAGTGCTGTCAAACGATTAATCGCATCCAAAATGAAAGTTTGTTTACATAATAAATGTATGTGTACTGTGTTTATTTAAGATGCAAAGTATATATTTTGAAAATGTTTACATGTATATACATTTATGTCATTATATTTTATATATAAATATATTTAATATATAAACATAGCCTATTTTTCTTAAATATACACATTCATGTGTTTGTATTTATACATACATAATAAATATATACACAGTACACACTCATATTATGTAAACAAAAGACAGCGCTAATATTTAGATAAATATATTGTTCTAATCTTTTGTGACTAAATCCATCTAAAAAATATTAACAAATACATATGAGCTAAGGATTGTATAACTTAGAACCTCTGACACTTGCATAAAAAACTGAATTAAATTATTTTGGATATTAAAATGCATTTTTGATAGACTTCTAAAAGGCAGCGATATGCTATGTTTATTTGTGTGCAAGTTAGGCGTTAGCAGTCATTTGTTTCATTTCGTTTGGCTCTCTAGCAAGTTCTGAAAGCGTTCGAGTTGAAATCCAGAGCTAGTTCAGTGGGAAAGGAGGAAAATGGGGTCAGTTTTGATTTCAAGTGCCGTTAAGATTATTAAACGCTATTATTTAAACCACTCAAATGAGCTTAACTTCATGAGAACGATGTTCCCTATAAGTGTTTGAGCAAAGAATATGAGCGGGACATCTAAGAGAATAAAATTTCCTCCGTAGTCAGTAATGTCACCCCCGCTGTTCAGATCCCATTTACATGAGTGCAGCACAGACAGCAGGGGAACACTCTGCTCTCGGGATGTGCAGAGCGAGCTGTTACCATGACTACATGTGTTCAAAGACATCAGAGAGGAGGGCTGGCTTGCCTCAGAGTTGTTCTTCTCAGCGAGCGACTGGCTGTCCTCTGCCTCCTCCTTATGTTTCTTCTTATTCTTGCAGCTGCCGTTCTTGCACTTGCCAGAGCAGGCTTTCTTCTCACCCTTGGCAAGGGCCTGCAGCCGGTTCAAGAACTTTGTTTTCCAGGCCTGGAAGTCGGCCTGCACGCTGCCGTGTCGGCTCTTCACAACGTTGCAGTCGCCTTCTCCTCTGGTCATGATCCGGGCAGCACTCAGCATCCACAGCCACTTATCTATGTTCTTACTGACCTGGATACAGAAAGTATATTTAGTGTAAGATTCAACACAGTCCAGTCAAAAATGGAGTGAAAAATGAAGGTGTGTCTCACAGTGTTGTAATGGCCGACATAAACGGAGTTCCCCAGCCCAAAAACGGCACATCTCATTCCCTTCAGGTAGGTTTTCCCATATCGGAAGTCTGTGGAGGCTTCCTCAAGCCATTTACAGAACCATTCGGCGCTCTCCGTGGGCTGCCCGTCTGTGTATGTGGCCACCAGGA
Source organism: Ptychobarbus kaznakovi (assembly GCA_027422405.1). NCBI lineage: Eukaryota > Metazoa > Chordata > Actinopteri > Cypriniformes > Cyprinidae > Ptychobarbus > Ptychobarbus kaznakovi. The sequence continues at coordinate 9,515,234 of CM049813.1, forward strand.
ACACACAGATCATCTTGCTCGTGCACTAGAGAATAATTATGTGTGAGCATTAACAAATTTTTAACCATACTTAACACATTGTATGATTAACTTTTAATTATACGATGTGATTTTCTGGATTTCTTTTTTAGATTCTGTCTCTCACAGTTGAGGTGTACCTATGATGAAAATGACAGATTTCTCCATTCTTTGTAAGTGGGAAAACTTGAAAAATCTGCAGTGTATCAAATACTTATTTGCCCCACTGTATATTACCTGTAAATGTTATCATGGTAATTGAAAGATATATGAAGCTCATAGTAATTCCTGTGATATTCTTAAAGCTGAAAGTGAACTTATGCAAGCATGACAAATTATGAAGTTGAAATCATCAATTCCTACTTCCTCGACTACATGCTACTGCAACAAAAAAGTGAAATTGATCAGCCTGTATGGGGCCAGAGAAGCACATGCTGCACTCACCTCCTCAGCCAGTCTGTCCTCTGGGTCGTACTCTTTCATATCTATAACCTCACACTGGATCCCCTGAGCACTGACGTCTCCAGCAAGCTCTTTTGCAAAACCCTAGGCAGAGTTCAAAATAATAGTTTACAACCACATCACACAGTTGCATGTAATTCTTTCAAATAAACAAATCAATTAATTATAATAATTACACTGCCGGTCAAAAACTTTTAACTACAATTTTTGTGTTTATCATTTAATTTAACATTTGTTAGAATAGAATAAAAAGTAGAATAGAATAGAAAGTTCAAAATAAAAGCATTTATTTGAAACATAAATCTCTTCACATTATACAATTATCAATGTAATGCATCCTTACTGAATAAAAAAAACTATTTAAAAACTTAAAAATCTGGAAGCATATTATGGCTTCCACAAAAATATTAAGCAGCACAGCTGTTCAATTCAACATTGCTAATAACCAAAAATGTAGCTTGAGCATAAAACGAGCATATTAGAATAATTTCTGAAGGATTGTGTGACACTGAAGACCACTAAAGAATAATGATGCTGAATATTCAGCATTGTATCACAAAAATAAATTACTTATAAAAGTATACCTAAATAGATAACGGTTATTTCAAATTGTAGAAATATTTCACAATATTACCATTTTACTGTATTTTTAATCAAATAAATGCAGAATTGGTGAGCACATGAAATGTCTTTCTAAAAATACCTAATTATTCCAAACTTTTGACCGCCAGTGAATACAAACCTTTGCCGTTCCTGTCTGTGATCCATAGAACACTTTAACCCCAGAAACGTGAATGACTTTTTCTGTTTCAGGTGAAAGTTCTTGCTTTTTCACAGATTTATAAAGCGGAGGACTTACAGGGTCGACCATTTTTTTCTATAAAGGAAGAATACAAATCTATTAAGCTGTGTTTATAAGCAACCAATAAAAAACTAACACAAACTTTAAGTAACTTTAAGTACATTAGGCTTTAAGAGTAAACACACTTAATTACCTTTTTAAAAAGCATGTTCACAGTAAACCAGACTCCTATGAGAACAGCAGCAGTAGTGTACACATATACCCTGTTCTGCCACACAGTCAGCAGGAAGCTCTCAGTGAAACCCCAAACATCATTCACAGCACCTGTGAATGCACGGAATACAGTTTGCACACTGACTAGTCGGGTAATATGTAAACAAACAATAAGAGACATCATTTTTGATGAGACAGACAAGCGATATAGAACAATGTGTCAAACTTAGTGAGATGTCTATCTAGTTAGCATGTGTACTATTACAGCAGCGTTTAAAAACACTGAAACTGGAAAGGCGCCTGGGGTGTCTAACAATGCTGTCTAAGTAGGAAGCTCACAAGATTTTGAAACACAGCCTAAACGCAAAACTCGTACGATTCATAACATTGAGAGTACCGTGCAAAAATGAGTGCACGTGCATTTAAAGCATTGCAGTACCGTTGATCTATAATCCGGCTAGCAGTTTAATTTAACTCATTTTCGTGCTGCTTGTCAGCCATGCGTTGCAATATAAACCCTAACGTTAACGTTACCTGGCTTCTCAGCGCTGACTGTACAATACAGCAAACACGATAACACCGCTAAAAACATCTTCTGTGGTCTATAAAAAACGGCACTGTTTATAAATCTATAGCAATAGCCAGACAAACATCTAACTTCATATGTCGCATGTAAATAACTGGCTAACTTTACGGCTGAATATGGACGGACGCCGCCATGTTGTTATGACAGGAATGCTGGGTAAATGAGGTCATCTTAGGTCATTTAACTCTCCACGTGATTCTTCACTACTTCAATTACTAATACGTATATAATTAATTTAAATCATGTAATAAACAATATTAAGGAATACGACATAAGTAACATTATTGTTATGGAATAAGTCAATTCGCTAAAATAGTGTTAGGCTAATATTTTAATATATAATAATGTTCCTAAATTTATTTCACATAAAACAAATAACACTTTTACTTTTTAGAGTTTATTCAGGTTTTAAAAATTCAACTTCTACAAATAAATGTATTACAGATTGTTCAACATCCCACTTAGTACTAAAAATGTATTCTGCGTGTTTTCTGAAAGACAATAAACTAATTAAAGATGGCTTTTGTGTAAGACCCATTATTAGATTCAAGATTCAATTCAATGTTTTATTCGTCACATACTCAATTATACAGAATATATTAACATAAATCTGCATGTTTTGTACAAATATGTCTGTTGACTTCTTTGACATTTCTACATGAAAGCTCTTTAAAATCACAGACTCTTGGTCTTTTGCTGGTTTTTGCGCTTGTGATGGACGACTGCGAGTGTAGTGAAAAAGTTTCCCGCAAACAGAACCAGAAAGCAGAAGCCACACATGGACACCTGCGGGGAAAAGAGAGGTCAAGAGGTCATTGCAACTTCAAGATCACGGTCTTCATTTATTCATAATCTTTAGCTAAGTGAGTGGATTTAACTTATCATTTCATTATGATACTGTGGAAAGCTCGACAAAACAACACTGACCTGCCATTCTTTACTTTCAGGCATCTGAGCCATTCTGAAGAGAGAAATACTGTTCCAAAGCTGCCAGAACTGTGACACATTGACCGAGATATACAGTAAATTATTACTTTCATAAGGCAATTGATTTGCTGTTTCATTTTCAAAGCTTTAGATATGAGAACTGATGCTTTGAATGTATATATTATATAGGATAGAGAAACACTTACATGGCCCAGGAAGAGAAAGGGAAGAAGAAATGTCAGTCCTCGCCACATCCACGACTGAAAGCCTTCTGTGTAAATGAAAAGCTATTTGATAAACAGCTTTACACGGTCAGATTTTCTTTATATTGTGAACCCAGAAACCCTTACCAACAGTCAAATCCAAGTTGTGTCTTTCTCCCAGTGCTTTTAGCCTGTAGAGACACCCACTTTGATAGTAGTACTGAAGACACTGCACAAAGCCTGCGAGAGAAAGTGCTACGTTTGTCTTCAGAATCGCTCAATATTGCACTGTTGGCATTTTTCCCACAGCAGATGTTTTACAAGGTGGTGTATCGATGAAGAGATTGTAACTTACTTTGATACAAACAATAGGCCAGGAATTGGTTCCTGAAAGACTGGTATGTTTCACCATCTGGCCTACATATACAACAGAAGTGTTGTTTGAGGGCAAACCAATTGTAGCAGCAATTCACTGATTCTCATTTATTGTTTCAATGCTTATCGGGCTTATAGTGTACTACTACTACTATACTTTGTTTTTATATAAATATATATTTTTTTGGGGGGGGGGCTTTTATTTTAAAATTTCCTGTTTTCATTTTAATTTAAAGTTGTAATAATTTTGTTGCATTTTGTCATTTTTTATTTTCCTATGTGCTTAATTAATTTTTATTTCAGTATTAGTTTAGTTATTTAGTACATCAAGATAAACTAAATGAAAATGGGAAGTGTTGCCTTGCAAGTTTTTTATATGGTATTTTATTTCTGGTGTTGATTTATTTCAAATAGCAATTTTTTTTATGGTTTTTCGTTTTAATAACTCGTTCTAATAACTCTTGTGCGCATTTAAAACCAACATTGTTCCTATTGAAATGTTTGCACATTCCTGGACTCCTCAAAGATTTACGAGAAAACAGCGGCAGGGTTATTTTAGTATCTATTTATTTTCATACTATCACTGTATTTATTATTTTATTAAATTAAACATTTAGTTTAAGTTCATTATGTGCTTTTGTCAATATTATTAGTCTTTGTTTTTAATATTTAGCTGTTATTTTTATTTGAGTAATTTCAGTACTTCAACTTATAATTCTATTGTTTTTATATTATTGTATTTATAATTATTTACTTTAGTTTGTTGCTATTTTATCTAATATTTATTTTTAGTTTTATTTCAACTTTATTACAAATTGTACACATTTTAAATAGTTTTAGTTTTGGTTATAGTTATATACACAAAACTGGTGTGTTGTCTTTGTAATATTTAATCAAGATGTAATAACTTGCTCTTGCACTTAATTTACATTTATGCATTTAGCAGATGCTTTTATCCAAAGCGACTTACAGTGCATTTTAGGTTATACATTTTTTTGTCAGTATGTGTGTTCCCTGGGACTTAATATCTGTCCTTTTCCACTGGTGTCCCTTTGGTCAGGCTATTTCATTCAAAAGTACATCGCACTACAAAAATAACACGTGAAGGACAATTTATGTTGATTTTATGGCCGAACTTGAGTAGGTACAGTAGGTCTGAAATGAATAGTTTGAAATGACTCACCAGGTTAGCATGACTCCAGACAGAAAGGTGGAGATGTAATGGTGGAAAACCCACCAGCCTTTAATCCTAAAAAGATAAAATAAATAAATCTAAGGTTGTACAGACGGCACAAGCCAAAAAGAGAAGGGCCTTGAAACAGCTTATTAAACCCATTACTCATCAAACATTTCCTGTGTGACAGCAGCACTGTCACATCTTCAAACCTGAAATGTCTCTTAGATAGTTTCATCTGACAGTTTCTGACCTGGATCCATTGCTGATGAGGATGCTTTCACGAATCGTCAGTGTGCAATAGTACCAAACCAACAGGAAGTTAAGAAGAGCATCCACAACTCTACAGACACACAACAAAGACAGGCATGAAATGTGATATGAGGGAAAGTAGTGTGTCCGTCAGACCTGTGTGAACTCAGTCTTACCTGTAGCTGATGAAGAAGCGACAAGCGAAGGTCAGCAGGAACAAAGTCACAGTCACATACAGCTTGAACCTTTCATACTCATCCTTGTACTCAGCTCTACAATAAAAAGCGTACAGGTATAAGATGGCGTATTCAATACTTTATTCTACAATAGCTGAAAGAAATCAATGTATGTATTTAAGGTTTAAATGTAAATTAGTTATAATCTATTTTGTTGTAAATTCTTTGTTTAAATACATATAATTTAGTTTTTGAATTATAAATGTATTTATTCTTAAATTGCAAACACAAAACCTATTTGCCAAATGCAAATGGTGCAAGACAAATCCAGATATATTCTCTGAAAACAAGTTTTAAAGGGATAGTTCACACGAAAATTATGTTGTTTACATGTTCATTACTCACCCTCATTGTCGTTCCATACCCGTAAGACCTTCGTTCATCTTCGCAACACAAATTTAAATATTTTTGAATGAAATTCGAGAAATTTCTAACCCTGCATTGACAGCAATGCAACTACCACGTTCAAGACCCAGAAACATAGTAAGGACATCGTTAAAATAATCCATGTGACATTAGTTGTTCAACCGTTATTTTACAAAGCTACGAGAATACTTTTTGTGCGCAAAGAAAACTAAATTAATGACTTTATTCAACATTTCGTCTACTCCGCGTCACCGTGGCACCATTTTTGGAGAGTATCACATACATAAACAAAATCATACATTGTTTACGCTTTGATCCGAACTAAAACAACGTATCCGCGTACATACGTTGCTCACATATGTGATACTCTTCAAAATGGTGCCAGGGTGATGCTTGATCGTGGTAGATCCCCTGCTGTCTATGAGAGGGACAGAGAGCTCTCGGAATTCATCAAAAATATATTAATTTGTGTTCTGAAGATGAACGAAGGTATTACGGGTTTGGTACGACATGAGGGTGAGTAATTAATGACAGAATTTTCATTTTGGGGTGAACTATCCCTTTAATGTCTTATGAAAAATAAATGCATCATGCATGCATAAAGTTAACATAAAGTTACAAATCTATTGATATACAGTATTTAAGCACATTTTAAATATATTTGAAATATATATATTTTTGGTGCTTACTTGGCGTCTTTGCTTTGAAGGTTGACATTCATACTTCCAAGGACAAGACTGAGATAAATCCTTGAAAAGATAAGCAAAAATAACAAATAATATGTATCTACAGCTTCTGATAACAAAGTTTAGTTGAAACAACCGTTCATTAGAATCATCTTTCAGTACCCATTTTTCTTAGGAAGAAATGCTTCCATTTGAAAGATTAGGCTCGGCATATTTCGGATGTGATCTTTGGCCTCCTTAACCTCATCCTTCTCCTCTTCTGTCAGTCCTTTATTAAACCTTTGATTGGGAACAGAAATTGCACATTAGCAGGCCACAATCATATTCAATAAAGCTTCAGCATAACAAAAAAACACATTTTATTTACTTAGTCAAAGCTTTTAAATTCTCCTTTAAATTCTTTTTCTGTTGAGCAATGGAGGCAGCAAAGCTCTTCTGAAGTTTGGAACCTTCCTCCAACTTCTGCAGGTAAAGCCGATGGGTCTCCTGGACACAGAAATGCTTTATTTAGTGAAGCTCTATTGCTATATGAACATTCAGAACAAATTCAGAAAAGAATTTACCTGAAGCTGCTGCAGTTCTTTCTCCTGAACCTTCCATTCTTGAAGGGCTTTTGCAAGTGCTGTCGACATGTAGAACTTTATCGGTTACAGCTATTCTAACCAGGATCCTCTTTCTTAGATTACAAGGCAAATCCAGTAATAAATAAATAAATAAATAAGTAAAAAACAGCTGTGATGGAAACACAGCAATGTCTGATTTCTATGCTGTATTTAAAGAGAGCTTCAGTTTAGAAGCATTTCAATTGACAATCTTTGTCGTATATCTGATTTCTTAGCGATTGCAAAATAGACTTGAACATGGTAGTGAACTTTGACAGACCAACTTGACTGACCTTTGACACACTTGGTTCAGTTGCTTGCAATATGTAGGAAGGGCTACATATTTAGAGTCACATAAATTCTGATCTATGGAAGAAAAAAGTTGAATTGTGTTGATTACAGACATTATATTGCGTATCTAAATAGGTTATTACTTTAGAGAACAGAATCAAGTCATTCATGCTGAAGTCTCATGCCTTGGTTGCATAATCCAATAATCCCTCATAAATTTAATTGATGTAAAAGAACACTTGAACGGCTGAAACAATGAGATCTTGAACTTTAGTCGAGAGATAACACCTGTCACCTTGCATCATACCAGCATTCAAGTGAAATAGAGAATTTAGTTTTAACATCTTTAACTGAGTATTAATTGCATTTCACTGTCATTTCAATTAATTTGGTGTCCCATTTATTAATTTAGCTTTTACAAGATGTATAAGATACCTATTAGATACGTCACATAAAATTTTAAATTATATAAAGAAAACTAACATTAGTCTTTAAACATTTTTTATTAAATGTACTAACATTTTTATGTTTTATATTTAATGCCAGAAAATAAAATAAAAATCACACAAATAAGGGTATTTTATTTAGACATAAAAAATATTCACCCAATAATAAAACATTGTGTTTCACTTTATTTCGATGGTCCCTTTAACACATTCTGTTGACTATAAGTACATTGCCCCTACATTTGTACTAACTCTCATTAGAGTGTAGTAGTAGTGTATAGTAGACTGGTAGGGTTAGGGACCGGGTTAGAATAAGTTGACATGTACTTGCAAAGTTACTTACAGTCAGTATAGTGTCTGCTGGGAGACCATCACAATAAGAGTTAGCAGATATGAAGCAGACAGTCTACTAATACTCTAATGAGAGTTAGTTGACATGTAGTTACAACATTACTTCGTGTCAACAGAATGTTCATAAGGGACCATCAAAATAAAGTGTTACCAAAAATGGTTGAAAATTAAAGGGATAGTTCACCCAAAAATTAAAATTCTGGCATTACTTAGGCCTACTGACACTCAAGTTTTTCCAAACATTGTTTCTCTATTATGTTGATCACAAAACAAGACATTTTGAAGATTGTTGGTAAGCAAACAGTTGACGGTAGCCATTGACTTCCATAGTATGTTTTCCATATTTCCAAAATACTTTTCTTCCATTCATAAGTCAATGGCTACCATCAACTGTTTGCTAACAAATAATCTTCAAAATATCTTATTTTGGGTTCAACAGAATAAAGAACCAGGTTTGGAAAAACTTGAGTGTCAGTAGGCCTGAATAACGCCAGAATTGTCATTTTGGGGTAAACTATCCCTTTAATTTTCATTCACTGACCCTTTGTTGTAAATGAAAACAGTAAAATTTTGTTTAAAGCGGAATGGATCTGACACGAAGGACTTTATTTGTCCATGAGCATCCTCTTGCGTTCACTCGCGTCATCAGACGCTTGTAGTGCGCATGCGCGGTTCTGCGACTGTAGTATTACTGACCCGAGAAATATGTAAACTGCGCAGGGGGGTGTCCTGTCAAGAAACATGGGCAAGCCTATGGGTGGCTTTACAGAGAAATGCATGACGGTGCAAATAAATAAGGCTCTAATCTGACTGACACTACATGATCTAAGTCTGTCTTAAAGCTTGACTCGGCTTTCTTCTGGTCGCTGTTAAAGCGCGGCAGCGGCGGCTGGCCAGCGGTGCTGGATGATACCGGACGGTGCGTTGACTTCTGTAGAGACCGTCGCGTTTCGAGTCACTTATCAATGAATAGGAGATATATAAGTGGCTGTACAGGACTGACTTGGTTGTCCGGCTGATAAAAGTAAAAATGAGCGCCGCGGTTTATGTTTTATCCACGGTTACCGGATATGTGCTCACCTCGGCGTTACTGCTCAAGTGTCCGTCTCTGCTGCATCGACGGAAGAAAGAAGCCTTCCGGAGCAGACACATCTCACACCGCGGCGGTAAGTGACTGGCAAACAATGCTTTATCAAGTCTACAGCACTCCGAGGCTTTTCGTCGTTTATCCAATCACTCGTTTTCCTTGTACGTTACTCCAATAAAACTGACTAGGTAGGAAGCTCACTAGGTTTTGAGACACCGTCTCAATGAATCTTACACGGTTACATTCATAACATTGCTGACTGTAGCCTTAAGCCATGCACTTGGAACATTTTGTCTTCTATGTAATGGAAAGCCTGTTTTTTATCTTTACGTCATATTTCATAAAACCTTCATGTTGGTTCAGAGGGTTCATCACTGAATGTATTGACTACACACTGGAGTGTGGACTGTGAACCCTAGAATACTGCAGACACTACATGCAATTTGAACATAAACCTCACTTAAAGAAATCAGTTGACTAACAAAAGCAAATACCAAGCACTGCTAATATTGCTTTTCTTCATCTGCAGGAGCTGGTGAGAACTTGGAGAACACAATGGCAGCCTTCAGGCAGTGAGTTTCTTAATTGGCAGTGATTAATTGCTTGGATTTGCACTGATGAGTACGACTGTACTAAAACCCAACATGCTTAGTTAACTTTGTATACTTGATCTTGAAGAATTCAGAAGCATCTGAAGTGTTTCTTCCTCATTCATCCAAGTGGCATTATCAGTTGATGACAAAATTGTGTTTTTTTACGAGGATCAGGGCTGCATTTCCAAAAAGCATTGTAAGCCTAAGTTGATCGTAGAACCATTGGTTTCAATGGATCTACAACCTACTTAAGCTGGGAAACGCAGCCCTGGCTGAAAATCTTCATGTTCATGATTTATGAACAGATGCTTTCTTAACTCATCTGTTGTACATGTTCTTCTTCCTCAGCGCTGTTCAACTGGGCACTGACATGTTGGAGCTGGACTGTCATTTGACCAAAGATGAGCAGGTGGTGGTGTTGCACGATTCCAACCTGATGCGGTCGACTGGCATTAACACATACATTTCAGATGTGGCTTATGCTGTGAGTAGAGAAACCTCAAACATCCTGTATTCACAATCGCAGTCCAAATGTTTCAAGGCTTTACTAGTGGACCTTAAACCCTTATGTCATTATGTAAATATATGCTGTATTCTGAAAGTGTTTGTGTATGTTTGTCTTCTTAGGATCTTCCGCCTTACCTTTGTAAGCTTGGGGTGTCTTTCAAACGAGGTGAGTGCTCAGTCCAGGTAATGTTCAACCAATCTGATTTAAGGTATAATCTAATAAGGTATACTAATATGCTACAGTGAAGTACAATACTGAGACCACCCTAAAAATCTTGGATTGAAAAAACTGCTTTGCTTCGAAATAGCTATTTAATTTGACATAATTGCAAAGAAATAACCAATTTAATTAATCATAAAATCCAAAAGTAGAAATACTGAAATAATATTTTCTTATAGAATGTCCTCCAATAATTTTTATTTAAATAATTTGATATTGTATTTGAATCCTGGAAACAAAGTTGTATTATTAAAATAAATAAGTTGTAAATGTCATGATGCAAAATGAATAAGAAAAAACTTTTTCTGATCCATTTCTTTGTCACTAATCAAATGAAAGTACATTTGTAACATTGATCATGTGAACATCTTTGTACAGATGGCCCCATTATAGCACTTCTTTATGAAATTCATTTTAATTTTTCTACTTTTCGGTTCATATTTTCCCTCAAATTTCAGTTCATCTTTTTACTCAATTGAAATCCAAAACAGATGCACATGTGCTCTTGGTTTTTCAGCCACTGTATAGACGTTTCAAATATGTTATGTATAACTAAGACATGTATGTCCAAGGATTACATGATTCCCTGATGTGTGTTTCAGAGGGCTACTGTGAAGGAGGAAATGACAAGCGTATCCCTCTGCTGAGAGACGTGTTTGAAGCTTTCCCAAGCACCCCTGTAAACGTCGACATCAAGGTCAACAATGACACTCTCATCAAGAAGGTTAGTGGGCCCCTGCTGTCCCGCTCATATTTCATTTCCCCGAATCCTCTGTCTGTGCACCTGCTCGTCACCACTAAAACTAATCAGGTTGGTGAGACGAGTTCACCAGAAGCAAAATAGAGTTTTACTTTTTTCTGTCAGGTGTCCGAGCTGGTTGTCCAACACAACAGGGAGCATCTGACCGTCTGGGGAAACTCCAAAAACGAAATTGTTAAGAAATGTTACAAAGAGGTAATACACTGGTTATTAGTAAACAACATAACTGAACAATAAAATATGCAAAATGTCAATATCTGAAGTTTTTTTTATTTGTTTTGTAGAACCCACAAATCCCACTCTTTTTCAGTTTGTCCAGAGTGCTGCTGTTACTCAGTCTTTTCTACACAGGCCTCCTGCCCTTCGTCCCGCTTAAGGAACTATTTCTGGAGATTCCCATGCCTTCAATCATTTCCAAGTGAGGAACATATGCATTTTAGTCATACACTATATTGCCAAAAGTATTGGGACACCCCCTTCTAATGAACAGGTTTGACCCTTTTCTATTCTGGATAAGGCAAGGATAAAAAAGAAATGATTGATTGAGTCAGTGTGGAAGAACTTGACTGGTCTGCAGAAACCCAGCTGAACACTCTGGTGTGACTTTAAATGCAGACCTTGAGCCAAAAACTTATCACCAAACACCAATGACATATGGGTACAGTCATTTTAGACGCTTCCAAAACTGTTGCAACAGAGGTGGAAATACAATTTTTAAATACATGAATTATGTTTCCATGATTCCAGCTCTGTTAATACAGTTTTGGAAGTGCCTTTTTCTGTTCTAAAGAAGGGGGTACACCAATACTTTGGTCCATATAGTGAATGGTGTTGGTGATGAGTTTTTGGCTCAAGATCTGGATTTAAAGTCACACCAGAGGTGTTCAGCTGGGATTAGGACTTGTCTTTCTGCAGACCAGTCAAGTTCTTCCACACTGACTGAATCATCATTTCTCTTTGATCCTTGTCTTATACACAGAGACACTGTCATGTTAGAATAGAAAAGGGTTCTGTCCAAACTGTTGCTATAAAATTAGAAGCACACAATTCCCTAGAATATCATTATATGCTTAAACATTAAGATTTGTACTCATGGAAATTACTAAAGTATTCAAACCTTTCATTAGAAGGGGGTGACCCAATACTTTTGGCAATAAAGTGTACATGCTCCTATAGTTCTAGTATTTAAAAAAAAATCTTTAGATTTGGTCCTTCGTACATTCAGGCTCAGCAGATGAACTTTGTATGCTTACAAAACTAGCGCTTTGCTAGATATATTTTGTTGAAAATCTGAGAAGTGATCAAGATTTTGTTTCTCGTAGACTCAGAGATCCTGAGCGTCAGACACGGAGTCAGCGTTTCATAACATGGCTGGCAGACACGTAAGTTTATGTGCACTCTGGCCTCAATAAACCTTTTACCTAAATATTAACTCAACACAGTTTATGTGTTTCTTATGAGAAAATAGTTAACAGGCTTCTTTAGAGTTTTTGCACATTCTGGTCTTAGTGATGAAAGTAATTTCAAGCATAAAGAAACGCTTAAGCTTAGCCATGTTATTCTAATACTTGCTAGAGTCGTAAATATGCTAGAATTACGATATGAATGTATTTTCAGGCTCCTCATGAGAAAAGCATTATTCGATCATCTGACGAGCAGAGGAGTACAGGTGAGTGCTAATCTCCAAATGAGATTTAGGTCATACACCACTTGTTCTTTATGCGTAAGCATTGCTTTGAGTGCTGTGATGTGCATGAGCAGATGGGCAGGAGCTTTGAATGGCATTTCGCTCTTGACTGGAACGTCATCATGGGACTTTTCCACTGGTCTTTGTTTTTTCCTTTCCAACCGCAGGTGTATGTCTGGGTGTTGAACGACGAGGAGGACTTTAAACGTGCCTTTGACCTTGGGGCTACAGGGATTATGACCGACTATCCCACCAAGCTAAAGGAGTTCATGGAGAAAAACAACTACACTGCCACTCTTAAATAAGACTCGTCAGCCAAAGTAAACTATCAATATGCTCTTTCACTGAACCTCTAAATGGGACACGCCATGCATTGGTGTTTATGTTTATGAGTGTAGAAGTGGCAGCTATCAGTTCTGCATTCATCTGCAATCAGAGGCATTTTAAACCAAACAGGTTGTCATGAAATCCTTCTGTCGATTTAAGTTTATAGCAATATACACATTATCCATAAAAAGCAGGAGGATTCATAAGAGGCTGAGGTTATGATGAATTATCAATCATGTTGGGATGGTGTCATGATCATCGTGACATTTGTGTAAAGTTTTCTCTACAGGCACTTTCATGTTATTGTTATTACAATGTAAGGATGTAAAATCCCACAGGTACTTGCTGTGCATCAGTTTCTGCAATAACACAGAACTTACTAAAGAGTTAATTGTCTAAATGACAAGACCGATGCTACTGACGTTTTTCCAGGGCACTAAAAATAAATACTAGTTTCAGGGGTGTACTATGGGTTTGCTGAGAGACCAATAATCAGAAGGCATTAGATATTTTCATGTTTACTCTGTGGTTTGATTTGACGTGTATATTTTGTTCTTGTGAATTTGATTCTTTTGACAATAAGAGATTGATAAGTTGTGGCTGAAAAGATGCCTCACTATTGCTCGAAGTGTTAAGTGTAGTTTAATATATGACCAGTCAGAAGTTTTGACTCACCAACTCAATCTTCATTGTTACTATGTCAACATTACAATGTTATAATATTAAAGAACATATGGTAATTATGTACCATTAAAAACATTTGATACAAGTGAAAGCTCATATTTGAGCTGCTTCTAAACTGATTTCTGCTTTCATTTAATATCTACTCCAGCTCATAATAATAATAATACAATAAATAATAGGTAAAATTAGTAAACGATTTCATGCATAGGGAAACGTAATATTTGTCTTTAAAAGCATTTTCATGTATTCAAGCAATAGCCTTTAGGTCAAAAGGCTTTGTGATCATGACAAACAATGTCAGTCAAGTGTGTCCAAGCTTTTGACTGGTTGTGTATATTATACACTGATGAGAGAAGATGTGTTGCAGTGTAACAAGGGTCACAAACAAGTGTAGCGTATATGTGACATTTGAATGTACTTTTGCTAGGACAGGAAAAGGTTTTATCTTTAAAATGCTGGTGGTTCTGCTGTATTGAAAGGGAACGGTAAACAGAAACATTTTCTCACTCTTTTAAGGAAAAACAGAATGCATTCAAAACTGACATGACAGTAACTCACTCCTGAACAGAAGGAACCTTAAGACTTTAAAATAATCAAGTATTTGTGGAGTTCAAATGTTTTTTTTCTCTTTTGTGAAGTGTACAGATACAGTAACTCTTAGCTTTGTGCTGTTTTTAATTGTCTCCAAGCCACTTTCATTGGTTGTGTATAAATTTAGTGCACTGTTTCAATTGTAAATGATAGTACTGTAATTCAAAGATTAGTTATTATAGAGAATATTTGGTATCATAAGCACAGTTCTGTTTGGATTTGGGAATATACTGCCATTAAATATATTTTATGAATGAATTAAAACAGACTACTGTATGTTCTGCCTTAGTGTTATTATGGGTTCCCAAAGCAATTACATACTCCCATAAAACTCGTTTCTGTTGACTTTTACAGTATCTCTTAAAAACACTTTCCAATTTGTCACTAGTTTAATGTGTCCTCAACACTGGATACAAATGTGTTACTTTAAAAATCATCCCCAAATACAGACTATAACAAACAAACAAACGCATTTTGACCAGAAGAGGGCGATCTGTGAAAACAACTAAAACTTCCTCTAACTAACCAATCAAACACGTATGAAATATAAGCACTGTTTGTGAAAGTATCAAATGACGTATACATATACACATATACTACGACATAACATAATATAAATAACGTATGCAACAGGAAAACGTCTTCAACCGTAAAGATACATAATTATCATAGATTAAACTGTATATACCTCCCTGCTATAGTACTTCAAGGTGTTGTTTAAAAAGTTTAAAATGAAGAATATCCTTACATAGTTGTATTTGGTGGGACCTTAACACGACTTCATCACAGAATGAACACGATAAAGTAGCTTAAATATATACTAAACGAACAAATGAGGTTTTGATGATAAGTTCTGCCTAAACTCAGTTAGCGCTGCAGGTAGATACCAGCCTAATAATGATTGGTTGATTTTTTTCACGTTCTGTCCAATCAGCGTGGTGTTGCTATGCCTCTGCGCCTCAGTGATTGGTGGAAGCAGTTGTCATTCGCGTTGTCGGTGATGTACAGTGTTATCGTGCCCAGACTAAACTTGGTTCACATGCACCACGTCCACACTGACCGCGAGAGAAGCGGGAGAGGGAATTTGTCGTGATAGGAATGCACACACACAGTTTACTGTGAATCCTGATTTACTTTCAAGGAAGAGGAGCACGTGCCACTATCTCACAACCTCGATTTCTTCTTTTCAAAGGTAAATGCTTGACATTTTAACGAACAGATAAATATGAAAGTTTGGTATAATCATCTGCTGTGTGTAAATGATGTCAACTGATATTGACAGTGAGCTGGTCATGATGACAGTGTTGCATTATCGTAGTGCTGGAGATGCTGTGGTGTGCTGCAGGTCCGCAGTAGTGCTGCTGTGCTGATGCTTGTTTATCTAACACCTCCACTATCCCATCCACCAGCAGCACCAGCATCACTGCAGCAACAGCAGTGGCACATGTATCATCTCTGACTGTGATCTCCTTAATCGTTGTGTCTGCATGACATGTAAGTGTTATCAGTCATAAACGAAGACATTTCTGCATTAGTGTGCACTTCATCCAGTCTGCGTCATGTCTGAGTTCTCCTGGAGATAAACATTGCAGACCTATTTGCAATTTTATTTATATTAAAAACAAATACATTTATATATATATATATATATATATAGGATAACAAATATTTGTATTCCTAAAAATAGAATATTCAGCATAAAAAGCATAATATTTAATAGACTATTTTACAGACATTTAACATTCAGTATCATGTAATACTTAGAATAGCAGAATAAAATGTTATAGAATATTCAGCATAAATAAAATGGATAATTTAAAATTATTGAATACAATTTAATATATTTGGAACATTTTAAAATAAAATTGCAATAGAATATTCAGCATGCACAGAATGTATTATTTAATGGAGTAGAATAACCAAAATATCTGGTATTTAGAATTTTTGATTGAATGTTATCTAATATTTAATACTCATTTTGCACAGATTTTGCACTTTTCATGGATTTTTTTTTACTTGTATTATTATTTTCATGGATATTTTTGACTTGTATTAGATTGGCTGTGTTTCAAAACCTTGTAAGCTCTCTAACTAGACAGCATTGATGGGTTTGAATTCATATTACTTTGATGACAGTTATACTGCAGCATTGAGCAGTAGGTTGAGTTATCAACCTGTGAAGTTGTGATATTGTGATGATCACATTTCAATAAGTCTCACATTTTACTGCATTTTTTAGTGGGAATTCGCTCTGGTATGTTGGATCAGGCTCAAATATTCAGATTAAATGTTGTTAATGGCACTGTTGTCAGGGGTCAAATTTGAAAGCATGCTTGGACTGCCATGAGGACACCGTGCCAGTAGTGCAGTGTGGATGAAATCCAGCCCCACATACTGGCTGCTGTCAGTACATGAGGTTTAGTCAAACAGTGAGTTATTACATAAAACAATAATAAGAATTGATTACTGTTTTATATTCAACAAGCTCTCTCGCTCTTACACAATCGAATTCAGAGCGAATGCTGACAAGTAATTTCTGAGACGCTGTCAAATTCAATCCGGTCAGAGATTATGTTTTTTAATAGTATTTCCTGCAGGTCTTAAGCCATGGTATTATACTGTGCATAATAAACTGCATTTATGAATGCAAATACAAGCCATCAGAAATGGATAATCACACAAAGCAGAACATTTACATTTTCATGACCCACTCAGGAAATTACAGGGGCTGTATAATCATTTTGCTATGACGTAACATCGTATTACGACAACATTCCAAAATTATAAAAGTATGGTTGTGGTGGTTGCAAAAATGCAGATTAGAAATCCTGTCTCAAAGTAATTACAGTTAATGCAGACGCTAGGGGGTGGACAGCCAGTGAAGGATGGGACGCAGCACAAGGACACACAGCACATTTTCCCCTCTTTTCTGTTGCTGCAGTTATCCCCATCAGCGCTGCTTCGGTTACATAAGGAAGGTCCTTGTGTTGCACAGGCCTTGAAGTGATGAGTGCTACAGCCCCTCTGTCAAAACAAATGCATCAGAGCACTCAGCAGGAGACATTAAGGGGCAAATTAACCAGTAAAGATACTGTTCACCAAAAAAAAACACCTTCCAGATACAGACATGTATGCTATAAGTAATATGCTATATGTGCTATATGTATAAGTTAAGTGCATACAATGCTATAAAGTAGGCATAATCAAATATATATAAAAACACTGCATATGCTTTACTGTGTTAAATAAATATATATTTTTTCTAATTAAAGTTACAAAAGGGATTTAGTCAAGAGCAGTGAGAGATTTTCTATCTTGTTTGATTAAAATGAATGACAGACAGCAGGAATATTAGACTGCTATCACTTTAAGAGCTGCCCCGGATCCAATATACTGTCACACTTTTTTTTTCTCAGCTGTTTGCTTTCACTTAAAACCTGTGATTACAAGGATACTCGAGGATACAAGTGTGTGTATTTAGCCATTCAAGGCCTATAAAGAGGCAAAAATAACTCCGTTCGGTACTCCCATTCTCTATGAGCACCCTCTTCACATGCGCGCACCTCTCTGACAGTTCTCAGAAACAGTCTCTCCGACAGCATACAGCGAAATGAGTTCTCTTTCACTGCTGATTGTGTTTCAGTGGCTTAAAATCACTTGTTTTTAAACAGCAATACTCAAAAATGCGTGCAAGCCATATGTATTCATGACCATGAAGCACAGCAGTGTAATGTGAGCATGTAACCACGATAGATAGTCCAAAATCTCTACTGATTGACAGTTAATCTTGTCTACTGGTATATCGCCCACCCCTAATGACAGACCTGTTGCATAATCATAGCCATTATGTTAGCACTGTTGTTGCATCTAAATATGCCTACTTCTATACTATATAATATGCAAAAAAATGAAATGAGTATAAATCCGAAATATACCCAGATGACTTACTACTTCTGCCAAGATTCTGGAGAATGCATTCGATGGATGCTTTACTATCGCATGAGACCACAGGAGAAGAGTTTTGAATGGTAGCTGGTAGGTCATGTGACAGTGAAAGCATGGTGGATAATGTATGTCTGGATTTCATTCATACTACTCATATTCAAGCTATATAGAACGTGATTTTTTAATGGTCATGAAGTAAGTTTTAAACCAAAAACCAGCTAGACGGCATGTGACTTTGGACGCAGTTTGTGTCTTAAGAGCTAATTTGACCCAGGGTTGCCAGGTCTGTGAAACAAAATCAAAACAAAATCTAGCCCAAATGTGTTTTTTCTGTGGTATTCCCCTCCATTGAAATCACATTCCGGGTGGTCCTCCTCTGTCGAAATAGCTTTCCGGGTGGTGTGGGAGAGATCACTTTAAAGTGGACTAAAAAACGATTCGCGGCAACAGTGTAAAAATAGCCCAATTCCATGGTAAAACTGCAGGTATGGCAACCCTGGTTTGACCAGCTAGCAGTTAGTCAAGGCAAGGGGTAATCAGTCTTATGCGTTTAGGTTTCAAATGAGACTATACTTTTTTATGTAACTGACATAAAAAAAATCTATGACCATTCTTTAAAAAAAAAATAAACAAGTAAATTGTCTACGCAGTTCGAAAGTAAAGGGCTATGTAGCATTTCTTTACAATATTGTTCCATTGAAGAATAACAGCATATGGCTTTAGAATGATGTGAAAATTAATAAATTAAGACAACTTTATTTTCATTTATGGGTGAATTATTCCCTTAATGCTGGTATTTATGTTCTTTAGTAGTGTTTGTACTATGTTGAGCATTGCTGAAAAAGCACTCCGAACAGCTTAGAAAATCTGACTGAATCTTTTGGTTAAATGAGTTCATGCATAAGTTAAATTGTCATAATTTACTTGCCCTTATGTTGTTTGTTCTAAACCTGTATGACTTTCTTTATTCAGTGGACTTCAAAATATCTTCTTTTATGTTCCATAGAAGAAATAAAGTACAAGTTTGAAATAACATAAAGACAGCATTTCCATTTTAGTGTGAACGATCCCTAAAACACTTGATAAAATCACTATAAAGCATCTTAGAAGCCATGTTGCTTTCCATCCAGCTTGTGTCCAGCTTTGTGATCCGTGCCACAGTTTATGTGTTGGTTCAGGGATCAGTATTTGAACTGCTTGTGCCTGAAGATTCATCAGCGTTCATGGATCAGAGCTCATCTGGTGTGTTTTTGTCTGCATGATGACTCTCGCTTCACTTTTATCGATCTGCCTGTTATGGCAATACAAAACCTGGATTCAATTTGCAGCTGCGTGAATAAGGAGGAATACAAACACAAAATCCCAAGCAAAGACATGAATAGGTTGGAAAAATAATTTTAGGGCATTAAAAGTTGGATTTGATCATCGTTTCTATTCTTTCAGCGTCGAGTCTCAGAGGTCATCTTAATGAAATACTGATAACCTGATTACACTTTTACTATAATTTATTGATGTTTTCATACAAAACTGCTTATATTTCAGTTTAAATAATATTGATACGGAACCAGTATTAACTTGGAACAAATAAAAGCCACTTAGTCTCTCCCAAAGCTTCTGTGAGAGAAAGAGAAATCCATTATCTCATCTATTATGCAGTTATCATAGCAGTGTCACAAAAAGCAGCGTTTGGTTGACTGTAAACTGTAAGAAAACACCACAGGGTCTTTCAGCATCGTGTCCTGAGCAAACTCGCAGAGTCCTAAAATACCCGCACGGGTCAGGGTGTGGAACTGGGGCGAGAGCGGGTCACCAGAATGCTAGAGGGTTTATTTGTGGACGTGTCACGGTACGAGTGTGCGCTTGCCCCAGCCGGCGATTGTGTGTTTGTGTGGGAAAGCGCTTCGATCTATCAGTAGACTCTTTATTCTCTGACCCCACGCTTTGGCGGGGAAACAATGGACAGAACATAAGAGCCGCTTTTTGCTCCAGACTCTTAAAGGTTTCATATTGTCAAAACTGAAATTTCCTGGCTTTTTCCATGATAACAGAGGTCTAGGGGCTATGTAACTACCATATAAGTTTCAAAACAGTCAATCCACAGTTAAGTGCACACAGCCTGCATAAAGTAGCTGTGCTTTTTCACGAGCTCTTGAGACTTCCATAAAAATGTGATGTCAGAACTACTCAGTCACCGTCTTCAGTCACCATCCCGAGCACCGCCCACCGTCCTTTTGCCAAACCCTCAGACAACATCGCGTCTATGCCATTGCTGAGCAACAACAACACGGAAGCATGTCGAAAAGGTTAACATTAACGGACGAAACTTGATCGGCTGACCTGTAACGTTACACTCTCACTGAAAGGATGGACGATCTAACAGGACTGTTACTATGAGGTGGATCACGTCTAACATGTATAGTAAAGACAAACTCACCGTGTCTGTCTAGTCATGATGAAGCTGTAAATACCTTTAGATTTCAGCAGGCAACTATTTTTACAGCTACATTATTATTCCAGCCACAATTAATCACAACACTGTATATACAATTACAAATGATTCTAAATCGTCAGTTTGTTGTTTCACACACATGCACACAGACATTATTTCATACACAGCATAGTCGTGAGATGCAAGAAATCTTCAGAAGCGCCCATAACAACAAAAGACCACACTTTATTTAACCTTTTCTGATAAGAAGTGTGCACTGCAAACGCGAGCAGTTTTGACAATCAGTTATACACAAAAGTTTAGAGGTCTGTAGTCTTTTAGCATTTTTGACAAAGAAAATAGTTGGGAATAAAATAAAATTCTGTTGCAAAATGATGAGATAATTTCAATAGTGAATACATTTAAAACAATTCTCATAAAAGTAGTTTACACATACTTTTAAATAAAAGCATCGCCAGGGAAGTTTGCCATCAGTGGTTCAATTAATTTTTGAAGCGATGAGAACACTTTTTTGCGCAAAGAAAATAAAAATAACAACTTTTTTTCAACAATTCATCTCTCCTCGCAGCGTACATTTTGGAATTACCCATCGAAAGCAAGCAGCGTACGCTCTTCTGAATAATGCAAGGATGTGTAACTACATTTAAAACCAAAACCTAAACAAACTAAAAAATGTGGTAACATTCTAATGTGGTAACATTCTCTGGTAAAAATTCATTCATTTTAATTTTTATAAAATTCTACCGAAAAAAACTCTTAATATGTATCTTGAACTACATGTTGTCATATGAGCAATCACTCAATAGCAACACTGATTTAAGTCTAATGAGCAAAAAGGTGGTTGTAAGCTGCATGTGTTTGATTTAATTAAAAGAACCAGTCATTTGTTCAGTAATCATTTGGACTATAAATGACTGCACTATATGTTTATATTTTAACTAAAAAGCTCCTTCTTTTAGGGCTGCAAAACGATTAATCGATTCAAAATATAAGTTTATGTTTACATACTATATGTGTGTACTGTGTATATTTATTATGTATGTATGAATACAAACACATATGTATATATTTAAAACAAATATTTGTATGTATTGTATGTATTTGTATGTAAACACTTAAAATAATCAATATTTTATAAATAACATATTTAACATAAAACATGTGTTTTCTTAATATATACATGTGTGTATTTATGTATACATAATAAATATACACAGTACACACATATAGTATGTAAACATAAACTTATTTTGAATCGATTAATCGCGATTAATCGGTTTTCTGCCTTATTCTCATAAGATGAATTCTTTCAGGAATTGTTAGATTCATACTGTAGATTCAGTAGCGTTATAGTTTCTGAATAAGAACTGGTTCTTGATTCCTAATCGTACTAAAATACTAAATTTGAGCAATAATAATGTAACCTTGTAGATAGTCCCGTCCCAAACTCGCGGCACTGGTTGACCCAGGACATCCCTGTGTGTGTGTGCAGGTGTATACCTCCCACCCCGCCCCACCACGGCCCTCACCTGTGTGTTGCGGTGCTTCCCTTGTGAGCCGACCTGGGCCGGCAGCCCCTTCTTGCACCGCCCGCCGACCCGGCCCATGGTCACCATGACGCGCTCCAAAACGTTCCAGGCGTACCTGCCCAGCTGCCACCGCACCTACAGCTGCATCCACTGCAGAGCACACCTCGCCAACCATGACGAGCTCATCTCCAAGGTGATTAATGAGCCGAGAATTAACAACCTGACACCAGCTGCAGGAACCGGACACGAACAAACATGTTTGTAAAGCATATGAAGCTCACAGATTAGAAGATCAACACATGCTGTTTGATGTCACATCAGATAACAAAGCAGATATTGTAGTTTCAGATTAATATTTGGACGTGATATTATATGCAGCTCTCTAAGGAATGTGTCTCTTTTTTTTCTTTTAGTCGTTTCAAGGAAGTCAGGGCAGAGCATATCTGTTCAACTCTGTGTAAGTTGTTTCTGTGTTTTTACATGGGTATTTGAGTTATGGTATTTGAAGAAGTGGTGGGTTTATTCACTAACTTTCAAAAGTTTTTTCATGTTTTTGAAAGAAGTATATGTGACCCTGGATCACAAAACCCGTCATAAGGGTCAATTTTTTTAAAATGGAGATTTATAAGCTTTCCATTGATGTATGGTTTGTTAGGATAGGACAGTATTTGGCCGAGATACAACTATTTGAGAATCTGGAATCTGAGGGTGCAAAAAAATCTAAAATATTGAGAAAATCGCCTTTAAAGTTGTCCAAATGAAGTTCTTAGCAATGCATATTACTAATCAGAAATTACATTTTGATATATTTATGGTCGGAAATGTACAAAATATCTTCATGGAACATGATCTTTACTATCCTAATGATTTTGGGCATAAAAGAAAAATCTATAATTTTGACCCATACAATTTATTGTTGCTATTGCTACAAATATACCCGTGCTACTTTGTGGTCCAGGGTCACATATTATGTTAATTTATTTGATTAAAAATACAGAGAAAACCGTAATATTTTAAACTATAATTATAATAAAAAAATAATAGTTTTCTATTTTAATATAATTTAAACAATGTAATTTAGTCCTGTGATGCAAAGCTATATTTTCAGCATCATTACTCCAGTGTCACATGATCCTTCAGAAATCATTCTAATATTCTGATTTGCTACTAAAGCGACATTTATTATTATTATCAGTGTAATAATAATGTGTTACAGATGTGCTGCTTACATTTATTTTGGTTTGGAAACCTTGATACATATAATATTTTGTTATTCTTTGATGAATAGAAAATTCAAAAGAACATCATTTATTTAAAATACTAATCTTTTGTGACAATAGCTATGTTTCCTTCCACCTACTTTTATGCAAATTTTGGGACATCGCATAAAAAAACACTGCATGGAAATGCCAAAATGTACGTAAATTCTAAAAATGCACATAAGAATCTCGAGAAGAAGACATAGCAAATAAACTTCAATGGAAACACATTTAGTAAATAAATTCCTTGATGCGCATCAAAGAAGTCACGTGACTTTGCCTTAAACAGATCGTGTGATTGGATAACTATCTCATCACAACTCATCTCAAAAGTTATTTTACTCATTTTGAAATGCCTGAGCCAAAGTCTGTCATCGAAATGATTTGGCATAAAACTGTCTCAAATGTTTTCGTTCATCAGACCTCCGAACGCAAGAACATGACAGTGTTTGTTATTGCATGTTGTGTGCATGCAAGTCATTTATTATAAAGACAAAAACAGCCACAGGCTTGCAGCAACTTAATTTTTTTTAGGGGAAACATAGCTAGTGCTAAAGTCTTGATTACATTTAATGCATCATTGGTAAATAAAAGTAGTATTTTCTTTACAAAAAAAGAGAAAAACTTACCCCAAGCTTTTGAATGTTAGAATATAAACTCATGTCTACTATGCTTCCACAAAGCTAACTGTAGCTTCCTGTGCATGACTGTGTCTCACTTGTCTCGTCAGGGTGAACGTGGGATGTGGTCCTGCAGAGGAGAGGGTTCTGCTCACAGGCCTTCACGCAGTGGCAGACATCTACTGCGAAAACTGCAAAACCACTCTGGGGTGGAAATATGTAAGAAAACACTCACAACACATGGAAAATTAAAGGGTATTTACATAAAACTGACATCACATCATAACACAGGTCATTTACATGTCAAAAGAGAGGCGGTGGAAGATGGTTATACAACTAAATTATGACTGTACAAGATGCCGTAGCTGACAGAATTGGACATTAGTTCACCTAAAAATTAAATGTTGATTTACTGTCTTATGTGGAGAACAAATGAAGATGTTCGAAGAATGTTTTAACTGTTTTTGTCCATATAATGAAGAAAGTAAGTCATGCATACATGAGAGTGAGTAAATGAAGTCTGAATTTTCATTTTTGCATGAACTATCCATAGAATCTATTTGGAGCCTCATTAACCTGAAGAAACTGAATGTGCTTGCATTGACCGAACAAGCCATGGACACTTTGAGATGACAGCACATTGTTAATATGCACGGCTTTGTGAGTTTATGCTTGCTCATAAAGGCTTGTCTAAACAGGACACATTCCTTGCATGGTGTCTGTTTTTAATCAGCAGCTGTGCCGCATGCCAATTGTTTTTTTCGGCACTGGTGGATTTCCGGTCGCCCTTGACATGGAGTCTTGAGGTGCAAACAGCAGTAAGCACATAAACAAGTATACGTTCCCATAGTGGCCTGGTTATTTATAAGCACGTCAGATGGTTTTGTCAATGTGAATGCAGACGTTTCAGAGTTGCAGGGAAGTTTGACCCAGTGCCCTTCTCCAGAAATCTGATGAGTGCTCCCTGCTGCTATCAGCTATAAAAAGAAAAGACAAACAGGATTTTAAATGCATTAGTGAAACTTTTTTGTCCTACCTATTTTTTTTTTAAATACAATAAAAAGTAAGTCATGTCAGAGATAAAACTGTCCTGATACAAAAATCAAAGAACAAAATCCTCATTATAGGAATAAAATTCTTGAAAAGAATACTTAAGTTGTTTATGACGTCATCTTTTATTATTATTTTTTATTAACAAAATCATGGTCCAACCAGCATGCAGTAAGGTTCCATTTGTTAATATTGCTTAACTAAATTAGTTAACATGAACTTACAATGAAAAATACTTCTGAAGCATTTAGAAGTTAATGTTTATTGCAACATTTACTCATACATTATTACAATAAAAAATCATATCTATTAATGTTATTTAAGGGACCTGAGGTAACATGGACTAATAATGAATGAACTGCTGTATTTTTCATAATTAATGTTAACAAAGATTAATAAATTCCTTAACAAATGTATTGATCGCTGTTAATGTTAGTTAATGCATTAAATATATAGTTAAAAAATGTAACGTTATTGTAAAGTGTTACTAAATAAGATAAAAAAAAATGGAAATTATATCATAGGACCTGCAGACATAATTTACATGATATTTGCTTTTAATTGATTAATATGTATAATAACATGAAAATATGTTATTACTTTTATTTTATGGTTACACCACATGACATTTTTAAGACGGGGGTCTCCAACCTTTTTTACCGCAGATCAGTTACGGTAAAAAAATAATCTGTTTATCTTTTAAAACAGGTCACATGTTGAAGTAGATTCGTCTCTTGTTGTCTCTGAGAGAATATGCGTTAATGTTAATGCAGCGTTAAATAACTTCGTCAGTTTTTTTACTTTAACTTTCTGAATAACTGAAGTTAAGACGTTCACCGGCATAACTATTGCGCAAAGTTTGCACGTTGCTTGTGTGATATCCATTGGCTCGCCTTCATGGTTTAAAACAGAAATATTTCCATTATTGCGACGTAACCGTAAACCCACATGCACATGTGTCTTAAACGCAGAGATACAGGAAAGAGGAATCAAATCGGTATGCCGCGCTTCGAGTGTGTGCGAGTACAGCGCGCAAGCTGTGAACGAATTGAGCTCTGTTTCGTTTCTTCTTGTGGTTTTAAATAGCTTGAACGTGTAAATTGGCAAATTAATCTGTGAATCACATGCCGAACGGTGGGGTCTGGACCTGGTCCGTATATCACGGATCAACTGTGATCCGTTTAAGCCTATATGAAAAATCAGAGCAATCTTTTATTTACTAATTTAACATGAAATCGTCAAATTGCTACTCCATATCAATCGCATACAACGAGAATACAGAATAAATAGAACAATCATTAATGCACAATAAATAACAGAGCATCATATCTATACACATTTTCCCCAGAACTTTCTCGTGACCCAGTAGAAATTCTTCCATGGGCCGGTAGTGGGTCACGACCCGGGGGTTGGAGACCTCTGATTTAAGGGATAGTTCACCCAAAAATGTTAATTCTGTCATTAATTAATCACCCTCATCCAAACCTGTAAGACCTTCATTCATCTTCAGAACACAAAGATATTTTTGATGGAATCCGAGAGCTTTCTGGCCCTCCATTGACAGCACCATAACTGAAACGCTCAAGGTTCAGAAAGGTAGTAAGGACATCTTTAAAATAGTCCATGGAACTATTATAGTCATCAGTGGTTCAACTTTAAGCCCCTTTCACACTAGCAATGACTTTCGTCGCTGCATGTCGCCAGGGGCTGGCGATGAGGTTGCTAGTGGGCGTTCCCAATACTGGTTTCCTTGACCGCGAATCAGGTTTCTTGCTGCTAAGTACAAGCATTTTGGAGGCAAAACACTGCATATAATATAAATCTAAATTAAATCTGTACATACAAACAATAATGAATGAGAAACAGAGCCTACTTTCTTCTATTGCGTATGTTTATCTATGGCTGAGAGTAGAACCATCACATGAGCTCAACCGTCTTCTTTCCTATTGGCTGTCGCTCCTGCAAGTCGCTCTTCATTTGCATAAATTTGAAGGATTCTGAACTCCGTTGCGTCGCTGGACAAAACGCCTTTATTTAACCATTTCTTCTATTCCGTGTCAGCCTTCACCACGTGTTCACGAAAGTACGATGCACACGTGTGCATTCCTCTGACTGAAAACAAATCACAGCACATCCGGGTTCTACGTCATGCATCATGATACTTGCGTGAACACGCGTTGAAAACTGAAATGGAATAGAAGAAATAGTTAAATAATGTTATTTTTGTTTTCGTTGTGCACAAAAAGTATTCTTGTAGCTTTATAAAATGTAGGTTTGAACCACTGATGTCACATGGATTATTTTAACGATGCCCTTACTACCTTTTTGGACTTTGAATGTGGTAGTTGCCTTGCTGTTTATACAGGGTCAGAAAGTTCTCGGATTTCATAAAAAATATCTTAATTTGTTTTCTGAATATGAATGAAGGTCTTACGGGTTTGGAACGACATGCAGGTGAGAAATGAATGACAGAATTTTAATTTGTGGGTGAACTATACCTTTAAATTATAACTTTACTTGAAAACGGCATTGAAAAAAAGTCAAAACTATATGAAATCAGATTTTTCTTATCACGGACAGTTTATCGCTGACCTTTAAATGATTACAAGTTTCACATCCAAGTTAGTCCTGCAGTCAATATGGTTTCTCGCTTTCCTCCTGCCCCCAGGAACATGCCTTTGAGAGCAGTCAGAAGTACAAGGAAGGCAAGTTCATTATCGAGCTCGCCCACATGATCAAGGACAACGGCTGGGACTGAGCGAGCGTCCTGGAGAGAGCAACGGGTGGATGGTGAATGTGTGGGTGAATGACTGACTTTGGTTTGCCATTACCCTCTTAAACCCTCTTCTACCCTCCATCTCCTGCTGACACACACACCCCTCACCGGACCGGAATCAGGAGAGCGGGCCGCCCCGGGGGGCTTTGTGTGTCTGTAGGAGAACGCGCGCATGTGTGTGTGTGTGTGTCCGGCCCGGCACATGGGAGCACACTGAGATACATGAATGCATACACAAGGTGTACAGACATACGCGTGTAAAAACAACAGCGTACCGCATGTCATGCTCATCTCAGCCTGATGGTTTATTCTACAAGCGGCTCTATTCATACACGTATATGACATAAGGCAGGGCTAAGGGGGCGCGTTGTGCTTGGCAGGATCAGGGTCACGAGTTCGCCGAGCTGATGGGTCTTTCTCCTCTTCGTGTCAGTGAGAAACTACCATGCTGACCTTTCTGAATCCAGCTGAGGTTTGCACCATCTGCGCCAGTGAGAAGAAATCTCTGAATGGAGCTCTGACGGACCAATAAACAGGGCTTACAGGAATAGTTCACACAGAAATTAAGATTAATTTCTTTGCAAGATTTAGAGTTTGTTTTCTTCATCGGACAGATTTGGAGAAATTTAGCATTGCATCACGTGCTCACCAACGGATCCTCTGTAGTGAATGGGTGCCGTTCGAATAAGAGTCCAAACAGCTGATAAAACATCACAATAATTCACAAGTAACTACAGGCAATTAATTATTGTTTTGTGAAGTGAAAAGATGTGTGTTTGGCAGAAACTCATTTATCAATAAGACATTTTAACATTGCTTCTAGCTAAAATATAAGTTGTCTATCATAATCTTTCTGTAGTGAAAAAGTTGTCTCGTCTGAATCAGGAGAGAAAATGCACAGATCAAGCACTGTTTACAATTGAAAGCAGTCCAAAATGTTTCTAGACAAATTTTGATTTTGATGTGAGAGGACAACAGGGGATAGATTTTTTTTAAAGCCTTGATGGGTTTCTTACAAACACAGCTTTTCACTTCACAAGACATTAACTGATGCACTGGAGTCATGTGGATTATTGTGATGTGTTTATCAGCTGTTTGGACTCTCATTCTGACGGCACCCATTCACTGCAGATGATCCATTGATGAGCAAGTGATGAAATTTCTCCAAAACCTATTCAGATGAGACAAATTCAAATACATCTTGTATGGTCTGAGGTTGAGCAAATTCAGTAAACTTTCATTTTTGAGTGGAGTATTCCTTTAAATGAATGAGAATTCACAATGAAAACTATTTCTTTAAACCATCTAAGAAATGTAAACTGAAGTTTACCATCATGCTTTCAGCATAAAATTACCATCTTACGATTCTGGATGCAACATGGGCAATTAAGTGAATGTAAGCCTTTGTGTACAGCAGTTTACAGGTGTTGTATCTGGACATCGTTGTGTCTGTATTCCATGTTCCAACAGTTTGTGCTGTTCCCAGTCTCACGCTGTTCATTTGTTCTGACTGTTCTTGCGTGTTAGTGGCCTCTTTGGGGAATAAGGACATAAGATGAGACTGTACACTGCCTATATGTTAGGTTCTTTCAAATAAAAACATAATTGATCATAGCTCCTCTGTACCCAAGATAACTAAAAGACACTTAAGTGTCTCCAAAAATCACCAAAGACCCAACTGCAAAGTAATTGTTTTAACAAAAATGGCCTCTTATTTTTTTTTTCTTGGATACAGAGAATGGTAGCATGTGGGATTGTGTATAGTGGAAAAACAAGCTTCTTGACATGTTTTGTTGACTTAACATGAATTTAAATGACGTGGTTGTATATATGCGCATAAACACATTTATTCACCATAACTGATTTTCATCTGTGTCAGGGATTAAATTGTTGCATTTGTTATCTGAGCATTATCGCGCTTTATGTCTGGACACCAAACTTGACTATTTTTGTATTCCAGTAAGAAGTTTCAACTGTTGTGTATTTTATAAATGGATGAGGAGAGGATAATATTATTGGAACTCCCATCAACATTTATATAAAATGTCAATAAAACTGAAATATTAATTTGCCTGATGTTTTTATTTTTGTAGGCTCTTTTCATTATAACTAAATGCTGTTTTTAATTTTTAAAGTTCTGATCTGAATCGAAAGATTCGCGAACCCTCTCCGAAGTTCTGATCTGAATCGAATGATTTGCGATACACTCTCCATAGTCCCGAACTAAATCAAAAGATTTGTGAACCCGCTCTTAAATTCCTATGCAAATCAAATTATTCATAATACTTGTTTTGAAGTTCCAATGAACATTCACCAACCTGCTCCAAAGTTCTGATCTGAATCTATAATACACGCTTTTAAGTTCCGATCTGGATCAAATGATTCACGATACACGCTTTTAAGTTCCGATCTGAATCAAATGATTCACGATACACGCTTTTAAGTTCCGATCTGAATCAAATGATTCACGATACACGCTTTTAAGTTCCGATCTGGATCAAATGATTCCGATCACGCTTTTAAGTTCCGATCTGATCAAATTCACGATTCACGATACACGCTTTTAAGTTCCGATCTGAATCAAATGATCAAATGATTGGATCAAATGATCACGATACACGCTTTTAAGTTCCGATCTGGATTCAAATGATTCACGATACACGCTTTTAAGTTCCGATCTGATCAATGATTCACGATACACGCTTTTAAGTTCCGATCTGATCAAATGATTCACGATACACGCTTTTAAGTTCCGATCTGAATCAAATGATTCACGATACACGCTTTTAAGTTCCGATCTGAATCAAATGATTCACGATACACGCTTTTAAGTTCCGATCTGAATCAAATGATTCACGATACACGCTTTTAAGTTCCGATCTGGATCAAATGATTCACGATACACGCTTTTAAGTTCCGATCTGGATCAAATGATTCACGATACACGCTTTTAAGTTCCGATCTGAATCAAATGATTCACGATACACGCTTTTAAGTTCCGATCTGGATCAAATGATTCACGATACACGCTTTTAAGTTCCGATCTGGATCAAATGATTCATGATATGCACTTTGAAATTCCGATCTGATTCTGAATCAAAAGATTTGTGAACCTGCTCCAAAGTTCTGATCTTATGATTCACGATACACGCTTTTAAGTTCCGATCTGAATCAAATTATTCATGATACGTGCTTTTAAATTAAAATCCTTTCAGCTTTTACTTACTCTAAATGTGGTACTTTTCTTTTGAGGAATACAAAAGGAGATATGTAGCCTGCACAAGTTGCTCTTTTCCATACAACGAAAGTTAAGCAGGGCTAAAATGTACAATACACCAACATTTTTTAATTATTTGTTTTGTTTTGTATTCACAGTTGCTTTCGAATAGTTAAAAAAACACTGACATTTCTCAAAATATTTTCTCTTCCACAGAAGAAAGTCGTACAGGTTTGAAACAACATGAAGGTGAGTAAATGCTGACAGGATTTCCTTTTTGGGATGAAGGAGTTTATAAATGGTATACGTTTACATTTAAGTCCACTTAAATGTTTTTATTTATGTATTTGTGTTTAATTTTTTTGTCATTTATGGAGCTTGACTTCCTAGGTTTCATTCATTTTCATTGTATGGAAAAGAGCAGCTTGGACATTCTGCTAAACCTCTCCTTTTATGTTCCACAGAAGAAAGACTATCTTACAAGTTTGGAATGAGATTAGACATTTTGTGTGAAATATTGCTTGAAGGACTTTTATGTTTTGTCTTCAAATTAAAGTTTAACACTTTAAATTCAGGCTCAGCTTGATTTGCAAAAACACTTCAGTCCCCCCTTCAACACTGCAAATGAGGTACAAATCCAGATGTTGGCTCACCCTAACAGACTATTATTTCAATATGGACAAGCTTAAAATACAAGATGGTGGCTACTCTCCACTCCTCTGTTGTTCCAGGGAGTGTGCCAGCCTTTCAGTTGCCCTACGTCTCCTCTTTACACAGACAGATGGCTCTGTGTTTGCTCTGGGGGCCGCGTCTCCTAGCAACTGGCTCTCTCGTGCTCCTCAAGTTGCGGAGGAGGCAGTGCAAGTGTGTGTTTGTGAAGGGCTGGTGTCATTCAGTGTCTGGGCCCGTGTTTATCTCACACAGCACGCTGCCTGAGGTTGTTTAAGTTCTCTTGGGTTGGGTAGTGCTCTGCTGAGTGTGTGGGCGAATAATATCACCTACAGTTGATTACCCAGCTCTCCGGTGGTTGATGGATGAACATGGAGAAAATACAAAGAAGAGCACACTGAGTGCGTATATACTCTGGTTTATAACTGTCCTCTGTTCTGAGTTCTCCGATGACCTTTCGCTTGTTCAAGAGTAGCTTTAATGCCATACGCCTTGTCTAGCACAGTGATTAAACAGAGCAAGGAAGTCATACTGTCGCAAATAATGTCAGTTAGTCAGAGAGCTGAATGCAAGCCACAACATTTCTAGGTAATTGTGAAACACTAAAAGAAATAGTTCAGTCAGATTTATCATCGTGGACTCGACCTCATGTCATTCTGTAGCACTGTTTGAGTGGTAATTGTTTCTCAGGTATAAAACATGGTTTGGATGACAAATATTTTTCGGCAGATGATCTAATTAAGGGGTCGTTACACCGAATGTGAGGTCTAGATGCATTTCTTTTGAGTGCTGCATTTCTACTGAATTTTTTGATCTGATGAGTTTCGGATGCAATGAAATGTTAGAATTTTTGTGGAAAGGCTGTATATGACATAGATATGTCTATGGTATTTGTGGCCACCCAACCAGGGGTGTTTGCCGTGATGAAAACGCACCCCATATGTGATGCATTCAAACCAAAACATATAGATATGTATACACCGATTAAATTCAACTGCTCCAGACATGTCAACCCATTCGCCATCTTGGAACGGTCAACGTGTCGCCAGTCACAGTAAACTCAATAAGTTATTTTAAGATGCCACAACATTGCACAACCCCTGGTTTTAAAAACTGCAGAGATTCAAATTTCCAAGAAATAAGATTTGGTTTGTGTTTTTATATGTATTAACTCAATATTACAGGTTTTTAAACTATAAACTAACTAAACCAATATTCTGTCACCTAAAGCTTGTTTCTTATAATGTGTTAGTTTATCAGAAACATCTGTTGAAGTCTATAGCACAAATAGATATTCATGCATGCATAAAACTACGGTTCCAATATGGTGCGCGGCTTGCGTATAGCGGCCCATATAAACAGCTACTAATGAGGCATCTATGTGTGTGTGTGTGTGTGTATATATATATATATATATATATATATGATGAAAGCCTATGTGCAAAATGAGAATTGCGAAATGAGAATTACCAACGTTTTTCCACTAAAACATTTTTTTTAAACACTATTTCTATAAAATGGGTTATGAAAAATTGTCTGAATACTGTCTTATATTAATTACTCCTAGAAGTATTGGTGGTCATTTGTTTTCATGGAGATATTCATATATTCATTGTTCATGTTTTTAACACTGTGAATAAGCAGAGGGCAACGGCTGCTTCATGACCAATTTGAAAGTTATGGACAGCTGCCACTCGGGGCAAAATGCGTCAATCGAATGCAAATGTCAGTGTGAAAAATCAGGTAAAATTTCACACACCAAGCTACTGTATAGCAGAGGACCTGAAAAACCTGACTGAAATATGCACAAGTGAACTTATAATGCAATTTTAATGCTAAATGTTTTGTTTTTACTGATGTTCACTGCATGGAAAAGAGCAACTCAGACATTCTGTTAAATATCTCCCTTTGTGTTCCACAGAAGAGAGAGAGTCACAGGTATGGACCAACATTAGATGAATAAATGAAGTGAATAAACGCAGGAATATGAGCAGCACACATTAGCAGAGGTGCTGTATGCAGCCCTTGAAGTGTCTCGGGAGGTAATGACTCAGCAGAAAATCAAAGAAAGAACATCAAGTGCTCATGTTCCTGAAACACCAGACTGCAGTAAGGAATGATGGCGCTCCGAGCAGATCGGATTCCGTTTATTGGCTGGTGAAAGTGCAGTCCTCGGGGAGAACCGTCTTTTTTTGGCCAATGACCTCACATCTGCATCTGCCTCTTCGTCCAGCAGCAGCGCTTTTATGTAACGTTTAGACCAGGGATCCTCAAATCTGGCCCACTCCTGCAGAGTTTAGCTCTAACCCTAATCAAACACACCTGAGCATGCTAATCCGAGTCTTCAAGATCATTAGAAAATCACAGGTGGTGAGTTTGATCAGGGTCGGAGCTAAACTCTGCAGCAGATTGGCCTCCAGGGAAAGATTTGAGGAACCCTGATTTCGACTGTGGGCAAAAGCAAACCCTTAAATAGTTCACCCAAAAATATGAATACCTTTCTTCAGTGGAACACAAAATAAGTTCCAAGCTTCTCCATACAATGAAAGTGAGTGGTGCCTGTCAAACTAATTTTCAGTGAATACCAACTTAAATTTCAGCGTGTTTCTCCGAAAAGCTATCATATTAAGAAGCCTTGGAAAAACATGAGTCTTATGGGTCTCAGTT
This sequence comes from Ptychobarbus kaznakovi, assembly GCA_027422405.1. NCBI lineage: Eukaryota > Metazoa > Chordata > Actinopteri > Cypriniformes > Cyprinidae > Ptychobarbus > Ptychobarbus kaznakovi. Next base: position 9,549,861 of record CM049813.1, read on the forward strand.
ATTATTATGCCTTATGGTGTCCTTTTTAATGTTTGTCAGACCCAATCCACTTGTATTATATGGAACTGAGCAGCATGGACATTCATTCAAAACTTCTCGTTTTGCCTTTTTTGTGTTGATCAGTATGATGGTGCATAAATAATTACAGAATATGCTTTTTGGGTGAACTATCCCTTTAAAATGCCAAAGCTTGGCATAGTCTGATATTTTTAAGGTAGGTTGACTGTTTTGAGTGTCCCCACCCTTCCCATTTAACAGAGATGACATTCATAAGCATCTTTCCATAAGCAATCCTTTCTTCTTGGTTCGGTGTTCAGCCTTCGTGGTGAAGGCAAGGCTCGCTGTAACCTGATGGAGTGTGAGCTGCAGAGGCTAAAAATAGCAGAGCTGTTCAGTGAGTCAAAACTCTGCAGCAGAGACGACTCAGACAGACTGGTGCATTGACACAGTGAACAGAGAAAGCACACGAGAGTCAAGAGTGACATGAGACAAGCATGTTAAACTAATGCACTGTGATCTGATTGTGGCCATTCAACAGGATTTTATCTTGAATTTAAGAGATACGATAGTCTTAAGTTTCATTTCAATAACAAAGATTAGTGAATCTCGAATTTCACTTAAAGTCAAATCTGGGTCCTGAAGCAAAACCAGTGTCCAGTACACACTATAGGCTACTTCAGTGAAGTCTGTTGTAAACAAGCTGACTGGGAGGCATAGAATTAAACAGGGCCCAACTATATTTTCCCTGTGGATTAGGGATCGTGGTAATCTCTGCATTTATTTATTTGATTTATGCCTGTGGTCTACATTGAGGACTGTCGAGAGAGTAGTGCGCTGTGATATTATAGAGTCAGAGCCCTTTTATATCTCACATTTAAACATTTATATACAGATTATTAAACACTATTCTACTATTAAACACACAATTCAGTTTGTTGCACAATGGATGAAATCAGTACGTAGCCTATTATGTCCGTCTGTAGATAGATAGATAGATAGATAGATAGATAGATAGATAGATAGATAGATAGATAGATAGATAGATAGATACTTCTCTATTGGTATAAATGGTAAGTGTGTTGACTGAGGCTGTATGCCACGATTCATTTAAAAACGGATTCCTGTCAGAGCATCAACACTAAACCGTCTCTTGTTCCTGTCAGATTTGATGGCATTCTTATGGTGGCCGAGAAGTGCAAAACTAATCACGATTCTGAAAACAAAATAACAATTATGAACGCAAATTTAAAAAACAAAACAACTATTCAGAAAACATAAATCATAAAACACAAGGACATATCAGACAAACATGAAGAGGTAGGCATAGTTTGAGACAGCACCATTGGTCTGGGAATAGATAACTCGCCACTGATTGGACGAGACATCTGTCAATCAAGATGTACCGGAAGAGCCAGAAGAACAGCAGATTTCTTGAGACTCGTCAGTTTCAGTGGCGCAGATGGTAGATCGCATATCATAGTACTTTTGACGCGATCGTCCCGGGTTCAATCCCGGCTTTTGCCAAACCTTTTTTTCTCCCACTTTTTTACAGACCATCATCGTAAATTCATTTATTTTCAATAGAAATCAAGGAAATAATCAAAAAGGGTAGGGTGCAAATCCTATTTACACTGTTTCCTTAATTTCTATTGAAAATAAATGCCTTTACGATGCGATACGAGATTTGAAAAGAGATAATTTTTTGTTGTTGGCAAAAGCCGGGATTGAACCCGGGATGATTTGTTTTTTAAATTTGCGTTTGTAATTTGTCATTTTGTTTTCAGAATCGTGATTTGTTTTGCACTTCTCGGCCACCGTACATTCTGGAAAATAAATACTTAACACTTATTAAGAAGATGAAATATTTGAAGTACTTTTCGTTTAAGAAGTATTACTGTTGAAAATGTATTACAAAACATAACGCACTTCCAACACTGCCCAATAGATGGCATGATTTCCTCACAATGTGTCATTATATCTTATCAGTATTACAAGTGTATAGATTGTATCCGAGAGAAAACGTATTGTTTTCATAGAGGTACAATCTTTTTTTTCTTCTAAATTTTCATTAAAGAAACTGTTGTATTTATTCCAAATGATTATCAAAAAGCAGTGATTATTTATGAAAAACTGCGTATGTCAGTAATTTTGTAGACAGCAACTTGAATAAACCGTGTAAGATCAAATCTACAGTCTGCAGCTGTCCGACAGCAAATTACTGCAGGAGCATACAAGTCCTTTTACTCTTAAGAGCATCTGACAAATGTCTTAATGCACAGACCATTCTGTTTGGATGATACTGTAAACATGAACAGGAAATTATTTATCAAATAAACGAACAGGTGACTACAGCACTGGGGTTATTATTATTACTGGAGAGACCAGGCCTAGTTGTCACAATTTTTACTCCAATGATTATTTAGTGTTACAACATCCCCCACATTATGACATCAAATATGTATTCAACTTTTCAGTTAACAATCTTGCATGCAAATACAACTGTTTCAATAAAGATTAAGTGTACACTTTAAGACCGTGTTCTAAGATGCCTCATTGATGATCAGATTCTGGGATTTGAATGACACGTTTGTAATCTTTGTTAGTTAAGATAATAGGAATTGTTTCAGTTTGTTTGAGCCATCAATAATATAGGTTGATGCATGCTATGTTTTCTTTTCTTCAGTGTGTTAATACATAATTATTCTTATTTGAGCACACAGCCAATAAGGAAACCAGAATCTTTAGAAGAGATGCGGTTTATCATGGATTACTTTTTTCATTCAATTTACATTGATCTGTCCTCTCACCTCTCTCATGCTCATTTGACCTTTCATATTTTAACGAATCAATGATTAAATCCTGTATTGTTGTGTGTGTGTGTGTGTGTGTGTGTGTGTGTGTGTGTGTGTGTGTGTGTGTGTCGTGTGATGTGTGTGATGCTTGCTATGAGAAACGAGTGATACATGATACAAACAGAGAAGCAGTTGGAGGAGCTCTGTTATCACTCTTATTTATTTATATATAATACAAATAAAAAATTAGCTCAGATGAGTTTTATTTGTCACATACACAATTATACAGAGTATAACCAGCAGTGAAATGTGTTCTCGCATTTAACCCATTCAAGTGCACACACACTTGGAGCAGTTGGGGGTTCAATGCCATGCTCAAGGTCTCACCTCAGTCGTGGACCAATCCAGCCGGAGCCGAGGTTCGAACCCCAACCTTGGGTTACAATCCGACGCGCCATCCATAGAGCCACGACTGCCCCCAAATAACTAGTTCTCCCCGTCTGGGAATCGAACCCAGAGTCGACCTCAGCGCGGCGCGCGTCCACTATATATATATATATATATATAATACACATACATATAGCATAGAAATACACCTGGAAAACTGTCATATTTAAATGAACAAATCCATAAAATGGATGTCACAAATTAATACTTTTAGTAAACATTAACAAAAGCCATGACATGAACTAGACGCATCTGTGTCTTTTGCAACGCCTTGACATCTTCAGAGTATCATCTTTATCCATTCCTTTTAAAGAACACAGAGTTATTCAATGGATTAGATTGAACAGTGTATTTAAACAGTTTAACTTGTTATGCTCAGGTCTGTGGCTTAACTGTACCTACCAGTCTGCATAAGGCAGTAGCAGGGCGCTTGCGGGAGCAGTTCGTGGAACTCAAACTTTTTCTCTGGAATGCTGCAGTTAGTTTATCTATGGAGGATGATGGTTGGCCAGTATAAGTACCCACTGGGGTCTGATCGTGCCCATCGGTCTGACTAAAGGCAGGTGTCTTCTCAAAGCTGGGGTCCAAATGGGAGCAGGGGTCCGTCCAAAACCTGGGACCTGACTGGAAGCAGGGGTCTTCCAGAAGTTTGTGGTTTGACCGTGAGCAGATGTCTGCCTAAACGTGCCGCTCTGACGGAGAGCAGGGGTCTTCCAGAAGTTTGGGGTTTGACCGTGAGCAGATGTCTGCCTAAACGTGCCGCTCTGACGGAGAGCAGGGGCCTTGCAGAAGGTTGGGGTTTGATAACGAACAGGGGTCTGTGGGGTTTGACCCTGGCATCTAGAATATGAAAGTGATGCTGCTTCAAATTTTTGAGGCCCATTACTGAAACTCATCTTCTGGAAGGTTGCGATCAGTTCATCAATGAAGGATGATGGGTTAGTGTACACACAGTGCAAAGTTAACCCCCCATTCCGACCGAAAGCAGCAGTTAGGACAAAGAAACCCTGCCCTGAGCGCTGGCTAAAGACAAGCTGACTGAAGTCAGGTAGTCTGAAGTTTACACACTGCATTGCACTACTACATGCAGCTTATTTATTACACTGGGCGGTTTTTAAATAGCTACATTTACTCGTACTGCTCAACTCTCGTCCTCTCCTTTCTCCTAAACGACACTTTGTAGCACAAACCATCCGTTTGACTTTAATCTAGACATGCGACGATTCTATTTTAGAACAGTGTGTTTACGCGTGTGGATTCACTTAAGACGTCATAAGTAACGCCACTCACACACATTCTATTGAATGATTATGAAATCATCTTTTCATGAGTAAACTGTACCTAACCAGTCAGTAATGTGTATTTGAAGTTTCCTTGCACACACGTACAAACAAAGCAAACGTCCATAGAATGCGAAGGGTTAAAGCTCTCCTCGCTTAAAAATGAGAGCGTGTGTGAAGATAATCTTTGTCACAGTAGCGAAAATCAGATCAGCAAATGAACACTTTAACATCAGTTTCATCAAGACTTAATTCCTGTGCAAACTGTCACGCTGGTTAAAAACACGACGTGGACCTTGGTCAAGCTAATCAAATTACGCGCTTCACAACTTACAGAAACTGAACTTCATTTCCAAGCACGAGAAAGATTGCATTGTAGATCTTGAATATTAATTATAATGCAATATTGTATTGCAATCAAATAAATGTAAGTAAATAATCCCAGATATGGGTTCGTTAAATATGTTTTTAATTTTGGTTGGGGTAGGCATCCAGTAGACATTACATCAACTATTTCTAAATATCGCTTATCCGAAGTGAAAAGACCATAAACATAAAACAAATAGCGCCCAAAGTAAATGCTGCAAACGAGGTCATGAGGTCAAGGTTTCGGCTGTCAGTCAGTGATGTCCTTTGGTGGTTGAAAATCTAAATATTGTTATAGGCTATAACGGGGCTGTCCAAACTGGTCCTGGAGGGCCGGAGTCCTGCAGTTTAAACACAAACACACCTGAAGCAGCTAATCAAGCTCTTACTAAGCATACTAGAAACTTCCATGCAGATGTGGACTAAACTCTGCTGGACACCGGCCCTCCACGACTGAGTTTGGACAGACCTGGGCTATAATTTAGGGACATTTTACAGTAGTTTTTAAACTACACAATATACTATGTACAACTAAAACAAAACATGTTTGTGCTTTCTCAGTGAAACGTGTCTGAAGTTCATCACATTAGTGGATAAACTCCCTTCGACTTGATCTGGTGTGCCATTGATAACTGGCAAAGATTTCTTTCCGGTGTTTATGCATTCACCTGAATATGCCAATATATTCTCCAAATGTATTGGAATGGTCTAAATTAATTAATAAATCATATGTCATATGTGTGATTTATTCTAACTATAGTTAGCCTTTTTAATAACTGGTCAGGGACTAGCGATTAAATATTGGGCTGTTTCTGTTGATTAATGACGGTGATGTACCAAACTGTCATTGAGGTGGTTCCCTTTCAAAAGTACATAAAAACAATTACTAATATGTACCATTTAGGGTTATGTTCCATTAAGAAACAAACATGTACTTTTAAAAATGCCTACTTATAACCTAATGTACATAGAAATGGAACAAACAACTACATTTGTCTCTATTATTTGTTGTGTTTTTAGCTGCTGTTCTGATTGTTTATTCCCATATGAGAGTGGACACAGTAAATCCGGTGTCAAAGAAAGAGTTACAAGGAAGCTTCAGACTATAGACAAACAAAAGATGAGCTTGCATAAACTCATGCTGTAATATTTAGTGACACCTGGTGGGATAATCTTCAGCATGTCAACAGATTCAGTCATTGTTTTTATTGCTTGAACAGATGATTTTATGTAACATAATAACTCACCTGTTGCTTAATCGGAATAATTACTCAAGATCTTTCCCTCTGGCTTGCAAAAACCTCAACAATGCAGACAGTTATATCAATTATTATGACCAGTGTTGGGGAGTAACTAGTTACATGTAAACGGAATTACGTAATTTAATTACAAATATAAGTAATTGTAATTAGTTACAGTTACTAAGAAAAGATGTGTAATTAATTAATAGTTACTTATGAAAAATGTTAAGGATACAAAGAGGGTTACATCTGATTTTTAACACACACTCCCACATACAGATTTAACTGATTTCTTTCATAAATTGCAGTGACTGCTCTAAAATATGAAACACCAATGTTTCAGAAGTTTATATCATGGTTTTCGATAAGTCTTATATTTCCTATATGGTTTATGTAAAGGTGCTGGTCAATAATTAGAATATCATCAAAAAGTTGATTTATTTCACTAATTCCACTCAAAAAGTGAAACTTGTATAAGTATACATTCATTCCACACAGACTGATATATTTCAAGTGTTTATTTCTTTTAATTTTGATGATTATAAGTGACAACTAATGAAAACCCAAATTTCAGTATCTCAAAAATTAGAATATTACTTAAGACCAATACAAAGAAAGGATTTTTAGAAATCTTGGCCAACTGAAAAGTATGAACATGAAAGTATGAGCATGTACAGCACTCAATACTTAGTTGGGGCTCCTTTTGCCTGAATTACTGCAGCAATGCGCGTGGCATGGAGTCGATCAGTCTGTGGCACTGCTCAGGTGTTATGAGAGCCCAGTTGCTCTGATAGTGGCCTTCAGCTCTTCTGCATTGTTGGGTCTGGCATATCGCATCTTCCTCTTCACAATACCCCATAGATTTTCTATGGGGTTAAGGTCAGGAGAGTTTTGGGCCAATTAAGAACAGGGATACCATGGTCCTTAAACCAGGTACTGGTAGCTTTGGCACTGTGTGCAGGTGCCAAGTACTGTTGGAAAATGAAATCTGCATCTCCATAAGTTGGTCAGCAGCAGGAAGCATGAAGTGCTCTAAAACTTCCTGGTATAACGGCTGTGTTGACCTTGAACCTCAGAAAACAGTGGACCAACACCAGCAGATGACATGGCACCCCAAACCATCATGACTGTGGAAACTTTACACTGGACCTCAAGCAACGTGGATCGTGCCTCTCCTCTCTTCCTCCAGACTCTGGGACCCTGATTTCCAAGGAAATGCAAAATTTACTTTCATCAGAGAACATAACTTTGGACCACTCAGCAGCAGTCCAGTCCTTTTTGTCTTTAGTCCAGGCGAGACGCTTCTGACGCTGTCTGTTGTTCAAGAGTGGCTTGACACAAGGAATGCGACAGCTGAAACCCATGTCTTGCATACGTCTGTGCGTAGTGGTTCTTGAAGCACTGACTCCAGCTGCAGTCCACTCTTTGTGAATCTCCCCCACATTTTTGAATGGGTTTTGTTTCACAATCCTCTCCAGGGTGCGGTTATCCCTATTGCTTGTACACTTTTTTCTAATCTTTTCCTTCCCTTCGCCTCTCTATTATTGTGCTTGGACACAGAGCTCTGTGAACAGCCAGCCTCTTTGCAATGACCTTTTGTGTCTTGCCCTCCTTGTGCAAGGTGTCAATGGTCGTCTTTTGGACAACTGTCAAGTCAGCAGTCTTCCCCATGATTGTGTAGCCTACAGAACTAGACTGAGAGACCATTTAAAGGCCTTTGCAGGTGTTTTGAGTTAATTAGCTGATTAGAGTGTGGCACCAGGTGTCTTCAATATTGAACCTTTTCACAATATTCTAATTTCTGAGATACTGAATTTGGGTTTTTTATTAGTTGTCACTTATAATCATCAAAATTAAAAGAAATAAACACTTGAATATATCAGTCTGTGTGGAATGAATGTATACATTATACAAGTTTCACTTTTTGAATGGAATTTGTGAAATAAATCAACTTTTTGATGATATTCTAATTATATGACCAGCACCTGTATATGCTTTTTTTAGATTAACTGTTTTTTCTAAGGCATCATTAGATTCCAGTGTTTCATGTCATAGCTATGCAAAGATTTGATTTTAAAATTAATATCATAGCTATTAAACAATTTCTTGTTATGATTTTAAATCTGTATTTAACCTCATAATTGATTTTAAAGTAAGTCTGATTTTGAGTGGCTGTGCTTCAAAGGGGACATCGGATGCCTATTTTCCACAAGTGGGTATGATTCTTTAGGGTAATCTTGAAATGGTCTCGGTGGGCGTGTAAAAGAACACAACGTAGCAACTCGTTTCGGTGCATATCTCTTTACATGTTAATGAGCTCTGCTCACCCCGCCACTCTCTTCTGTGGAAGAGCAAAGGCGATTTGTAGATAATCATAAAAAAATATAAAGTGGGAGACTTACTTCTTCTGAGGTGCAGCTGGATCATGAACAATGGTTGCTGATCCATCCTTTTAGTTTGAACTTTTTAACAAAACTTGCCTTGAATTGTCCCTCATTCAGAAAGCAGTCTGGAGTAAAATGATTTGCGCAGCCAGACATAAACTAATTTAGTGAAGTGACGTGTGGCCAAGGATGGTGACCCATTCTCAGAATTTGTGCTCTCATTAAACCCATCCAAAGTGCACACACACAGCAGTGAACACACACACACAGCAGTGAACACACACACAACAGCGTGAACACACACACCGCAGTGAACAAACGCAGTGAACACACCACAGCAGTGAAACAATACACCGTGAACACACACCCGGAGCAGTGGGCAGCCTTCTATGCTGAGGCCCCCGGGAGCAGTTGGGGTTCGGTGCCTTGCTCAAGGGTCTCACCTCAGTCGTGGTATTGAGGACGGAGAGAGTGCTGGTTATTCACTACAAATCAAATTGCTTGATAATTGAGACTGTTTAGGCTTTTGGGGGATCAAAAAAGGAGTGCATTTTTACCATTGTAGGGTGGTTGTTCCACACACTGCAAAGACATATATATGCAAATGAAATATTTTGCATCCAACATCTCCTTTAAAATTAAATATTATCATCTTAATTAAAGTGATGAAGGCTTTCGAGAGTCTGACAGTAATTAGTGTTAAACTCTACTGTAAGCTTAACCCTGCCTGCTTTGCATGTTTGAAAATGATTAATAGTTGAAAATATTAGAAATTTAGAAAGTAATCAAATGTAATCAGTTACTTTACTTTTATAAGTAATTGAAAAGTTACACTACTTATTACATTTTAAGTAGGGTAACTTGTAATCTGTAACCTATTACATTTCCAAAGTAACCTTCCCAACACTGATAATGACTTAACACAAAAGTCAACGCAAGCGGAATCAAGTGAAATATTTATTTAAAAACTGAAAAATCAAACAAACCCACACATAGTTTTAGTATATATCATACAAAGATAATCTCCAAAATGTTACTGAGCAGTCTTGTTTTTTACTCCATTAACAAAAGTGAAAGGCAGTTTAGAGGCTGGCTGAGCTGGTAAGACTAGACAACCAATTACCGTTATTAAGATAAACCATTACCGGAGGAGATGATGACACTCCAAAAAAACGGAAATTAAATACCCAGTGTCGCAACTTAACATAGCCAAAGCAGTGCAACGAGTGAAACAATATGAGGGTATTAAGACATAACAACATTAGGGATATACAGTATATATCATCTCTCACTCACACAGCATCCACTCAAACACACGTTATATTAGTATTAAAGAACACACACACACTCATGGTTTAGCCGACGCATGTTCATATCGCTTCTACAGTTAATCTTCATTTCGTAGTTGCTGACTGTATGTTTGTCCCTGAGATGACTACACGACTGCATGTCCCTGTGAGCTCTGCTGAGAGCTGTGCTGCAGGCAGACCGTGCTGGTCTACAAGGCTATGTGGTCTACATTGCTTTGACAGAAGTGGACAGACCTCTTGAACCCAATGCATTTGACTTCACATTCTCCATGCTTCTCCATTTTTTGTTAATCTAACGAAAAAAGGCAGGAAATGTAAAAAAAAAATATAATATTTTTGCGTAAAGAAAATTAAGCCCATTACATGCATATATTTATACACAGATATAAACAATTCTCCCTTAAATTCATGTTCATGAGAGTTACTATAGAATTTAAATGGTAAAGTACACTTGTAAGTAGCTATACATCATGGTAATATTTGTACTGCATATAATGAGAAATATATACAAATTCTAAAAGAGACTTAATTTTTTTTAAGCAAAATATTTTTTAAATTAATTTTGACCATTTTACAGAGCTCCTAAAAAGAGAGAGTGATGGAAAAAAATGAGGAAATGTTTTACAATATATTTGCGTTCGCTCTCAAAACTTCTGCCTTTCCTAAGAAAAACTGTTTGCTCGCAAAACATTTGCATTTTTCTCAAGAAGCTCTGCATTCGCTTGCAAAACTTTTGCGTTCCTTCAATATATTAGTTATCAATTGCAAAACCTATGTTCCTCAAGAAACTGTTGGCTTGCAAAATTTTTGCTTTTCCTAGAGAAACATTTGTATTTGTGTTGTGATGAAACAATACAAGGTAGAAGGAAAAACTATATTTCTGTGCTTTTTTTTGAGTGAAAGCAAAAGATTTGCGAGCGAAGGCAGTTTCCCAGGAGAATTGAACCCTTTTACGAGAGAACAGTGAAATGTAATTTTTCATTCAATCTCATATTTTTTCCGTCACCATGTCCCTTTAAGAGCTCCGTACCATTTCGGTTTCTTTCAAATATCCAGTTCAAAAAGGGAAGCTCAAAATTCACAACGAAACACAGGGATGGACCACACTCTACTGATTTCATGATCTCAGTTCGCAACACCAAACTACAAATTTAAAACACTGTCCTAATGCTACTCAGATCACGGTTTTAAAGGTCTCTGTGAGGGAATGGGACCCTTTTTCCCTTTTGGAAGGCACGGACGTCTCCCCTCGCCTCAGTGTGAAGAGGTGCGCGTATGTGGAGCTGGAAGAAGACAACAGGAAAGAACAGATACTGTCGTATTAACAGTGCGTAAACCGCACGGGACCGTTACTAATACAATACGGTGCAATATCTATCTGTGCTGAAGAAACTATGACCTAAATAGAGCTATAAAACAAAAACGATGAGCTCTAGCCCGACGCGAGGTCTCACAAAAACAGTCAGTTCATATTCAGTCATGGATTTGAAACGGGTGAAACGCATCAGGGCAATATCATATGTTAGATTTCACGGTTTGTCCCTATAAGTCAACATGGTGGAACAGTAAAAAGCCAGTGGATTAAATCTAATAAGGGTTTTCCTATCAAATTAATGCCTTTGGAACAATCAAAGGAAAGCTTAACATAAAAAATCCTAAATACAGAAAAAGTGAGTCTCGGTTGAGTTTGCTAGTGTTTTTATCAGGTGTTGGTCCACAGTTGGTCATCATCAATCACTCTTTTTAGTCCAGTGACCACTGCTAGGGGACTAGGGAAGGACGGACCCAGACGAGGGCGATCCTACGCGACGCTAAGGAATGCGTTTGAGAGGTGGAAGTCACACACTGCTGCTGTTTGTAAAAGTTGAGTCCGGAAGAATCACAGCAAAGTGTCATTTCCTGCAAAATGGGGTGACTCACCCTTGTGCAATGCATCATGGGACGTTTCACGGGGAGACGGGATTGTTCTACATGGGGAAGATTCTCCGTTCCGTATGAGGAGGAAGAGGACGTGAAATACTCAGACAGTTCAGCGAGCCTGCACTTTCCTCTCTGTCCACTAGGTGGTGTGCCATCCGCTTCCTTCCTCTCCCTCCCCTTCGTCATGCAATATCGTCGCACTCCTCACGTCTCCAGACTCCACAGGCAAGGGAGGGAGCAGGTTAGAAAAAAAGCACCTTTTATTTGGCTTTAATGTACAATAAAGATATCAAAGAGTTAAAAAGTACTGTAAAAAGGGAGAAGGGAAAGATAGTGTGTATATAAAGACGTCAAGCGCCCCTCTGTAGGCGAGTCTCAACCCGTTCCTGCGGACAAACACAAAAAGAAAGAGCGAATTATGTACGAGCAAACACGACACACCCTTTGCACCACTAATTAGCTTGATAAAAAAACTCATCCACTCTGTTCGCTAGGGAACTCTGGAATGATTTTTGAGGAGGAAGCGGTTTTGGCTGATGGTCAGACTGTATTGTGTTGTTGACACACAGATGTTTGTGGTTTTACTAGAGGTCTTACCCTCTTCCTCTCCTCCCCAGCCCTCTGCGACGCCAGCGAGCTCGTAATGCTTCTTCCTCAGTTCACCCAGTCGCTCCCGCTCTTTCTGCAGCCGAGTCTCCAGCTCCAGCACCAGCACCTGAGACGTGTTATACGCTCAGATTTGTTCACATACTTGCATAAAGACGCGAGAAACAGTTTAACACACTCTCACCTGTGCGTCCATCTCTTGCCTCTTGATCTGAGTGAGTGTCGTTGCAGAAAAGTCCATTGTTTCTGAAAGAAAGAGAATTCAGCATTACTTACCAAAACTGAAACTGTAGCTTTCAGACTATTGAGGTGTTTTTCTTGTTTGCAGGTGTTATTGTCCAATAAATTATTTTTAAAATGAAAATATCTTTCAATTTTTGGAAACAAATCAAGATTTCACCAGGCTATGAGACATTTTATATAACTAGAAAAAAAATTTAATAATTAATAACAGCGATAATAGTTTTATTACGCTTTATTTGGATAGTTTATAAAAAATAATAATAAAGTGTGATACTATTATATTTTAAAATAAATAGTATTAAATAAAAATACTATGCTAATATTTACGTTTTCATGGTTTCTTATTTTTTACTATTTATTTTTATATTACTTTTCAACATTTTCAAAGCTAAAATCGACAAGCTTTTATTTTATATTAATGCTGTCAAACAATTAATTGCGATTAATCGCATCCAAAATAAAAGTTTTTGTTTTCATAATATATGAATGTGTGCGGTGTATATTTATTATGTATATATAAATACACACACACACACACACACACACACGCACGGAAAATATTTACATGTATATTTATTTAGTCATTTAGCAGACGCTTTTATCCAAAGCGACTTACAAATGAGGACATTATAGAAGCAATCAAAACCAACAAAAGAGCAATAACATGCAAGTGCTATTACAAGTCCTGGTTAGCCTAACACAGTACACATAGGAAGGATTTTTTATTTTTTATTTTTAAGAAAACGAGTATATAGAATATAGAAAAAAGAAACTTAGTGTTAGTTTTACAAGAAAAGCTAGCAGTTAGAGAATAAATATGCAATTGATAGAGGGTCAAATGTTTGTGTTTTTTTTAAATAAAAAGACAGATTAGATAAAATAAAATTAGAATAGAGAGTGCTAGAGTTAGAGGGTCAAATAAAGATGGAAGAGATGTGTTTTTAGCCGTTTCTTGAAGATGGGTAAGGATTCAGCTGCTCGGATTGAGTTGGGCAGGTCATTCCACCAGATGGGAACAGTTAATGAAAAAGTCTGTGAAAGTGATTTTGTGCCTCTTTGGGATGGTACAGTAATGCGTCGTTCACTTGCAGAACGCAAGCTTCTAGAGGGCACATAAGTCTGAAGTAATGAATTTAGGTAAAGGGGTGCAGAGCCAGAGGTGGTTCTGTAGGCAAACATTAATGCCTTGAATTTAATGCGAGCAGCTATTGGTAGCCAGTGCAAATTGATGAACAGAGGTGTGACGTGCGTTCTTTTCGGCTCATTAAAGATTAATCTTGCAGCAGCGTTTTGATTAATTGTAGAGGTTTGATGGAACTGGCTGGAAGACCTGCCAAGAGAGCATTGCAATAGTCAAGTCTGGACAGAACAAGAGCCTGAACAAGGAGTTGTGTTGCATGTTCCGAGAGAAAGGGCCTGATCTTCTTAATATTATATAATGCAAATCTACAGGACCGGGCAGTTTTAGTAATGTGGTCTGTGAAATTCAGCTTATCATCAATCACAACTCCAAGGTTTCTGGCTGTTTTTGAAGGAGTTATGTATATACATTTATATTCTGATATCTTATATTATATATAAATATATTTAATATATAAACATAATATATTTTTCTTAAATATATACGTGTTTGTATTTATATACACATAATAAATAAATATACAGTGTAAACATATATTATGTAAACCAAAACTTATTTTGGATGCGATTAATAATTTTATATATATTAGAGGTGGGCATGATTAATTTTTTTTTAATCATATATACACACACATATACATCCCACGAAAAAACTAGGAAAATCACTCCCGGAAGAATGACTCCCATTCCCTCCCATCCCGTGTTGTTGTTGTTGTTGTTTTTTTTGCCGACAGTAAAAATATAGTACACATATATAAATACATGTCGTTTTTGTTATATCTTTTTTCTCACAGATTAAATTTCGATTCTCCATCAATTTTTTTTTTTTGAAAAAATATATTTTTCTATGTGTATTTTTAGATATATTCTGTATTTACGCATCCTGTTTGCTTAGCTGCTAAAGCATTCAAAGATGTATTAGGCAATATCTGCTGCTGGTCTGGATATAAAAGGAAACACAATGTCACTGACTATTTGAGGTTGATGAATGATAGGTGAGTGTTTGGATGTCCATGTATTACCACACAGACTGGTCAGTGTTGTTTAGATGCCTTTGCCTCCAGAGAAGAGTGTCATATTTTTTTTATCGCACAAGAGCTTGTGTAATATATATATATATATAGATATATATATATATTTATATATATATATATAAAACACACACACACACACACAAATACATATATTTTTTCTCACCCATTCTCCATCAATGAGGACAGCCTGACTTCACAATATCTGTGTAGACTTGCTCATTCCTGTATCTTTGGAGGCCACCGTAAACCAGTTTTCATAGCTATAGTTAAATGTGAAATGGGGCAGTGAGACTGTGGAGGTCAATGAGAAATAAATTGAGGCTGCTGCTGCCACTGTTACTACTTTCTTCTGGCTCTTATTTAATGAATAATGGAAAAATGACAAGAGATTATGGGGAAAGCATTGCAAGCCAGATTCAAACCTGAATTTCCCAAATGAGCTGCACAGCTAAACATGTCTGAGAACGTTGAGTCAGGAGGATGTGCTGTATATGTCCAACGAAACCTCACCTGTGTCCTCGATCTGAGACTTGCCGGACTTGGTTGATGCCACGACCCCCGCTGTGGCCTGGGTGACCCCTTTGGAGGCCTGCTGGAGACGGGAAAGGTTTGAACTGCCCTTGTCGGCTTTGACCTAAAGAGATCAAATAGATTACTGTTATTATAACTGCTTTAAAGTTCATTCAAGTGTAAATGTTGCTGGTAATTTGCTGTTGTACCTTAGAAGCTGCGACCAGCTGAGCCGTGCTGGCGGCGATCTCATGCGAACACACCATCAGCTCCTCAAACTTGCCCTTGCCTTGCACCAACTGATCAGCTGCATCACTGCAGGAAGAAAACAAACTTTACTGGAGGTAGCACAATGGTGATAGTTCATAGATCAATTTAGTGTAGCGGGCCCAATGATTTATGCAATGTGGAAAACACAGACTCCAGAATTGCAAAATCCAGTTATTCAAATAGAATTTACAGTATAATGGTGTCACAGAATTAGACAACTTTTGGATGAATAAATCCAAAGTAGAGTTGTACACGATCTCCGTTGGCTCCATTTTTATTTATACTGTAAAATATACTAAGCAACAATAACAAGAATACAATTTATTACAACTTTTTTTTAAGGAATCACAAAAAAATATATATTTTTTCTTTATACAGTAAAAATTTTTTTGTGTAGCCCTTCATATGGCAAAAAATACAAATGCAATGTTTTGTTTTGTATATTCATTTTTGTATTTTCATTTGATTACAAGTTTTATGGATACATTTGATTGCCACAGTTTTTTATAATTAGCTTCAAACATCTTAAAACAGATCTATAAAATATATAAAAAGTACAGCAGAATTTTTAAATAAAAAAAGGGTCATGTCAAAAATAAAAATTATTTAATACGGCCCTGTTATTATTAACATTTGAATAAATAAAACAAATGTTCAAGTTTTATGAATTACATTTTTTGCACATGCTTTAATTATTCAAATGTAATTAAACCATTAAAATGAAGAACACAGAATTTGAGAAAAATAAATAAAAAAATAAATACACAGAAATAAAATAAATAAATACAATGGAAAAATATAACTAAAAACCAACACGCTTTCTGTTACCAACTGAGATTTTTAATCACTATGTCACAGCATCCTCCAAACATTTTTATTTTCTCACTGTCTAACATACTCACACCAACATGGTGGCACCCCAGCCCACGGCCTTGGAGGCGGAAATGAGACCTTCCGTCCATCGGGAATTCTTGGCGTAGAACTCCTTCATAGATGCAGCCCCCTGTGAAAACAGCAGCACCTTCATTAACACCCGTTTCTGTCATTTTAAGCTTGAGTTTTCCTAAAAGTGTTAGATGCGTTGACTTGCCCTGCCGCTCCCCACAATGTCTTTCTGAAGGTCTTTGGAGGACAGCACCAGCACTTTGATGGCCTGCATGAGATCTGTGCAGGACGCCAAGATCCTGCAGAGGGCGACAGAGCACCATTTAAACACTCACAGGCCTGTTTCCTACGCACCAGGGTGGGTCTGCTAATGCGTCTGGGTGCAGTGTGCAGCGCTATCCAAGTGAAACAAACTTAGCATGGAGACATTCTGATCACTGAATACCCAAATCCACTGAGGAACATCGACCGCTTTTATGACAGTAATCATGAAAACATTATTTATATGAATAACACATGACTTGGTCAGCCTGACCTTTCATTGACTTCCATTTTGATTCCAGTGTCAACCGCCCTGGACTTATTGAGCATTTCCTGTTTGAGAGCAAAGGGGAAAAACATTAGAGGAGTAGATTGGAGCGCTTCATGTTTTATTAAGCATCTGTCTGTAGGACAGGGAGAGCAGGGAGCCGTCTGATTACCTCAATCCTGGCGGCGGCTGACTCCACAGCTGCCGATGTGGCTGCCATCTCCTGCTCCACCAGATCTCCCAGCTCCCCTTGCTGCAGTTCTAGACCCCGAGGACGCAACTTCTGCTCAAAGAAAACAAAATAGCATACTACATTTATTTCTGTTTCATATTTATTTAATATGCATACTCATGGAATACCTGCATGATACATACTGAATGATAAAATGTGAGGCATATAACCAAAGCACACTCTGTGGACTACAGTATCCCACAATGCAATATGCTTTATCTTTCATCTGCAGCATACCAATAATTATCTGATATTAAAATCTCTTTCTTGACATTTCTTGATTTAAACTATTAAACTGATTAAGTTTTTATAACCCTCCTTCTTGAGACATTAGATCGCATTGTTGACTAAAACTATTACAAATTGTTTTCGTTAACCAAAATAATTTAAATAAAATAAAATAAATAAATATGTAATATTAGTTTAACAGCTGAATGAAAATGAGAAAAGTTGCACTGGCGAATAATTGTAATAAAATAAGTTAAAGTACTAAAATCGTTAATAGAAAAAAACAAATAGAAATATTTAAAAATAATAGAGAATGACAAAAGCACTAAAACTCAAATTAAAAAGAAAACTGAAACTATAAAACAAAGGGCCATATTTACTAAACAGGACAAATTAGCGTTAGAGCGCAATTCCATAAAAGCACCGATGGGAGGGGAAAACTCTGCAGGTGATTTACTAATAATGCACACATTTAAAGAAAACAGACGCAACATCTTATTTCCAGAATGACCCGCGCAATCTACCAAGAGCAGCACAAATTACCACCTGCTTTAAGACATGCTTTTTTGGCCGCTAAATAATGCCGCAAATACCAGTGAATTGACAAGCGCGAATCTTCGTAAATACTAGGAGTGGGAATCACAGGGTACCTTACGATACGATATAATCACGATACATGGCTCACGATTACAATAATACCACGATACATTGATTCTGCGATAATCGATATATTTCTAGAAAATCCTATAATGACATCACGATATCTAAACAAATTCCTGTGAAAATGTTAAGTGCAAGTTTTCGATCTTTATTCAAGTCCAAACTGTTAGAAAACATCAAAAAAGTTCTGTAAATCAATTTTAACATGTTAAGACTAAATTAATAATTTTATTCTTGGAATTATTAAAATCTTACACTTTTCTATTCTCTGTGTGTAAACAAACACATTTACCTGCTTATCAAACAGAAAAAAATGATAGATATATAGATAGATTTCAATTCATCTCATCATCAAAACGGAGCCCCACACGAAGAAATAGCCGCCCACAATCAAATCGCGTCTTTTGCGCGCTCAGGTTAGTTATTTCAAATGTAGACACGCGGCAAGCGCACACACACACACTTCTGCGCCGCATTGTGGCTCTGACAAGGTTTTGTTTCGTCTTCCATGCCATAGATGTAGGTTTATGTTTCTGCCAGGTCGGTGCCCACTGTTCACACTGCATAACACGCACTTGTAATGAGAGAGGGAGATCATCCAGTGTCGTTCACATAAAACTGGACGCACCGGCGGCGGCTCTCCTGTCACTCATATAGTGAGGGAAATACACCTGTGATCCGAATTTAGAGGTTACTCACGGACTGAATATGCGCTCTGCAATAATAACGTGATCAGTGCTTATGGTTCACGCTGATAGCTGTTTCTGGGGCAGCTAGTTTTCATCTCCATAAACATATATATAGCAGGAGAGCTAATACAGTGGCTGGAAATCTGTTTATCCTTCGGTTCCTCGTGCTTCCCCATCTTCATAGAGAACGCGGTTCATGGTTGCTCAGAGTCAGAGCGCTTTTGGAAAGAAGCTGGAAATGGAGCGGCCGCGATTTCCACACATTTTTAGACGCTGTGAACAGGGAAATCTATTTAGAGCACCTTATAGTTTTAATTAAAATATGGATATTTGGAGCCAGATATCGATTCTCGTATCGCATGGAGAAGAATCGCGATATATCGCCATATCGAATTTATTGGCCCACCCCTAGTAAATACTCTCCTCCCATAAATTTACAGATTGAAAGGTAAACTCCTACAAATGCATATTTGCGAGTAATCTGGCCCCAAAGCTGATAACACTGACTGTAACCTTGTTAGAAGTTACATGTACTTACTTTAAAATAGCAATAACAATAAATTATGCATAATTACATGCAACTAACCCCAAAACAAACCCTCATCATAACCATATATTGTAGTTAATTACAACTACAGAGTACTTAAATGTACAATTACTGTGAACAAGGACACCTTAAAATAAAATATACTAAAAAACAATTCAAAATATGAACAAATACTATAATACTAAAATAACACTGGCTAGTACACAGTATATCACATACAGTATGCAGTAAACCGTACACAAAAAGTACCCCATACTAGCCTTGGCCTAATTTAAATGATTCTCTCTACCAATTACATGCTGCTTTATTCAATCCACTGTTCCTATACTAAAACGAGGACTGTCTCTCAGTGGCTCGCTCACCTCGCCCAAGGCCATCACGGTATCCAATGCCGCCCTCAGCCGGCTGCAGTCTGCCGTCCCCATAGACTCCTGCTCCTTGAGCTGGCAGAGCAACGCCAGGGCCTCCGCGCCACACGCCTTCACGTTGTCTGCCAATGCTGCCAGAAAGCAGAGAGCAGTCAGACAGAGCCATCTGTCACCTGCAGACACTACACATACGCTCGGGCAGACACACATTTCCTGTGACGTGATCCCTCGTGCGCGTGGGAATGCACATTAGCCGTTTTGAGTTATGTCATGCTCCTTTAAAGCAGCTCTACCGAAACCTCCGGCGACGGCGTTATTAACAGAGCCGCAGTGACACTAATGACCTTCATGATGTGTGGAGACCAACTCAAACAGAACGTCTTGGACATCTCTCTATATGTGGATATAGCGGTGCTATAAAATAATTAGCAGTTTAATATTACAAATGACATTTATGCTGGCCATATCAACCATATAGTTCTGGTTCTGGATGCTGATTGGTCGATATGGTGTATATGCGTCAATGAATGTGTCTTTAAGGAGGTATTTACATAGAGGTGCATCAGCTGTGCTGATACGATAACATATCAGCACTTTTTGAATACGTTTCGGGAGATTGACATCTCGTGCTCACCGTCAGCTTGCTCCACTGGCACCATGTGGGAGGTGGCGCTGCCCTGCACGATAACATCACCCATCAGGTGAGCGAACTGAGTGACTCCCCGCACCAGTCCAGACACATCTATCACACACATACAGAAAAATCAGTGAGAAACTGTTTCAACACGATCAACAAAAGTGTTGAAATGAGGTCTGACAATGAAATAAGGACAATTTCTCCAACAGTTAGCGTTGTAGCACGACAAATCACTTCACCGTGGATGTCACAATTTATTGTGCAGCCTTACTAGCAAACGAGCCAAAACAACAGCCTGACAGAACGCTTTCCCTTTGTCTCAAGTACAGTCATTGCAAAGATCTTCTGAAATTTCTATTCAACAAAGTATCCTGAAGAAAAGTGTCATTCATCCACTTAATGTGTCAAATCAAGAATTCCACTAAAATATTAAACATCACAGTAGTTTTTAATATTGATAACAATAATAAATGCTGTAGTAACAAATCTGAAAACTCTAACCATGTTTTCAAGAGAGTAGCATTATTGTTCTTTTACTACTTTAAATGGTGTGTAACTTGTAAAGCTGTCTTGTAACTTTCGCAACCCTGCTGGAGTGAATGGTACATTGATGAATGCTGGTTAAGTAGGGAAATGAGTGTGTGTGTGTGTGTACACGTATAATTCACCCGTGTTATCTGATACAAAGCCGTTTCTGGCCGACTGCAGTCTCTCCACGCAATCCAGAGCCACCTGGCACCTGGACACCAGGTAATCTACACACACAAGAAGGTCTTTTAATATTTATTACGCTCTCATAGGGCAATTCCTGCTTTGTGGTATAATCAGTGGGAAGGTTTAAGGTCAATTTGAGCTGGTCACTGACCGGCTGAACTGGTGCAGCTGATGTGTGCGGGGTCGTCAAGCTGATTCAAGCTGTCCTGTACGATCCTCCCTGCCTCCTCTAGTGCTGCCCGCAGAGCCGCCCAGCGCAGAGAGACCAGCTCACTCTCCAGAGCCTGCTCACGACTCTCCTACAGATAAAAAGACAACGGAAACAGGCATTTTAGACTCTGTTTGCCATATTTACAGCATATGTCTTCTGGTATAATGAAGCTGAACTCATACAAAGCCATTATTGTAACAAAGGCAAACTAAAATCAACAGTAAACAGAATATTCCACCTTCTCATTGAGTTGGTTTTGCAGGGCCTCAGCAGATTTCACACCACTCTCCCTCTCATTGGTCAGACTGCTTTGCACACGCTTTAACTCTACTCCTAAACTGGCTAGCTCCGCTTCCTTCTGAGATACAGTCTCCATAAGTCCCGTCTTCTCAGCCTCCAGAGCAGACAGCTGAGTACTGAGCTGCTCGTTTGACTATATGAAGAGAGTGAATAAAGTTACGTCAATTACAAGATTAATGTGACATTTTCTGGAGAAAACTAAAATCAAGAGAAACAAAATAAATAATCAAGGAAGTGGTGTGGAACGACGTGCGAAGAAACTGATGACAAATGTTAATTTTTGGGAAAAGTATCCCTTTAAATTGTATATTTGGGATAAATCGAATATTTGTCATGTCTGACAAACAGTATCAAGTTATGTGCCAAATTGTAACATTTTGGGGTGTATTCAAATACCAACAAATTATTTGCCATAATATTACAGCGCTGCAGTGTTGACAATTTTGTAGGCCAACCTAGAATTAGCATCTAAATCTAGTTATCCTCAACAGAAACCCAATTTTGAAGCCTAGATACAATCTCCAGAAGTAAAAAGTTAAATGCAGGATATTAGGGCTGTCAAAATGGCTGAAAAATGAAATTCGAATTTTGTACTTAAATATTATATTTGAATTTAAAAGGCATAATTTCAGTTAGGGAGAAAAAACTTTTGGCTTCTCTCCTGAGGGTAACAAAGTAACAAAATATTACTAATGCACTAATGTTTCATATTTCATCTCAATATGGTGTCATAGTGCGACAAAAGATCAACGCCTAAATAGTTGCCTCTTTAGCCCCGCGCACCAATTCACACACATAGGAGGAGTTGAGTAAATTGTTAGCCAATCATAGCTGTGAGCGTTCACGTCCAAGTCTTAAATGCGGCATGCCCATCAAATTTATGCGTTTCTAAGAGAAAATAGCCTATTAATTTTAAATTATTCTTAATCTTATTCTTCCTGTAAAAATGGGCGTGGTCATTTGTCAATTTTATGGGTCTTGCTTCCGGTCTCATTCACTTCCAGCTATTTTATCTGTACAAAACAGCTTGTTTTGCTGCTTGATATTGCAAATTGGTGTCTTACTGTATTATTTTAATGTATTATCTTAATTATGAACACACTGGTTTGTAGTGCGAACTGTTTTACTGTTTACTGCACGTTGTTATTCTTCTCGTTTTCTTCCCTACAGCGGCTAATGAACCAGAAGTCTCGCCCATAGGCTTACTTACGCGTTGAAGAACAAGACGGATAGTGTTTTTTGATGTACAGTTCTTGCTAACATTATAAGTGGACCTCAGAGAACATTATAAAATAAAAAAGAATGCAGTTCATGACCCTTTATAAAGTAGTAGGACAAGGAATGGAGATGACAGAGGTGAAGAGGAAGAGGGTAGAAGGTGAGGTCCCACCTGTTGGGAGGAGGTGACGGTACTCTTCAGGGTCTCTAGCTCAGATCTGCTGGACATGAGCTCGGCTTGTAGAGCTTGAAGCTGCTCTAACTGAGCCTTCTCCTACTCGTGTACATACATGAGGATAGGGAAGTGTAAGAAAAGCAAACTATGGATACATCAGGCAGAGAGAGTGTGTTTGTGTGTGTGTGTCCAACCTGCTGACTGGCAGTATCTTGAGCGGCTTTCAATCTGTCCTGCATCTCTTTTTTCACATTGTCCACCTCATCATGGGCGGCATGGGCCACCGTCATCTGACGCGTCACCTCGGCATTCTGTGAAACACATAGACATGTACAGTTTAGCACAGAGCCAAGACTTTTGGCTGACCCAGTTTTTTTCCCCAAGGACATGGCACCCACTATCGGATGCCTCTGTGGTGGGATCAGAGCGTGCTGCTGAATGGGAGCGAGTGTGATGACAGCCTCTAAGCGTGGTAGAGGAACATATTGCCAAGTTTCATTTGTGCAGGAAATGGAGTAGAGTCTGCAGGGAAAAATTCTGGTGAAGGAGCTAAACCACCTGCAGGTTTACTGACAGGCCTGACACTGGAGCTTAAGGCGGTGTTCACACTTGGCGTCTTTTTTGAAGCTGCCGGCGTCTGTTTTACATTATAATCCTATGGAGTAAACCGTGTTTTCAAAAAAGTCCTGAGCGCTTTTTAAAACGCCACCGCCGGCGTCTTTTTCTGCAGCTCTGAGCGTTTTTTCGAGTTGAAAAAAGTTCAACTTTTCTGAAAAAAACGCCCTACGTCAAGCGCCTTTTTGACAGCTGACCAATGACAAGCGAGTAGCGAGATCTGTCGTTTCCATAACAACAAGAAAAAAAATGGAGAAGGTGCCGGTAGATAGACTGATCGTACTAGTTTCGGAGCACAAGGAGCTGTATGATATGAGCACAAAACTCTATCATAATATACATCATAAAGAGGCTGTGTGGGCACAGATTGGACGGATCCTCATTTGTTCAGGTAAGTTTATCATCTATACTTGTTAAAATTATCACGTTAGCTACTGTAGCATTAACGGTCGCTCAGCAACATGTTATCGAATTGAATGCCTTTATTGATATTTTATTTTTCCGCATACAACGAAATTAGGAATAATACATCAATAACGTAACCAGCTAATAACAGCAATTTTAACCTTTATCAGGCGACGCTTACCGTCGGAAATGGAAATGTGCTTGACCTTTCATTTCCAGTGTGAAGGAAATGTGAAATAAATTAAATTATATAATGGTTTTCTTTTCATTAATATTTTTATTTGGCAATGATGCATTAAATTGATGAGAAGTTACAGTAAAGACATTTATATAATGTTACAAAAAAATCTATTTCAAGTAAGTGCTGTTCTTTTGAATTTTCTGTTAATTAAAGAATTAACATAACAGGGGGTAAAAAACTATATAAAGTATATAACCTATTTCCACAAAAATATTAAGTAGCACAACTGCTTTCACCATTGATGATGTTTTTTGAGCAGCAAATCTGCATATTAGAATGATTTCTGAAGCATCATGTGACTGGAGTAATGATGCTGAAAATTCAGCTTTGAATCACAAGAATAAATTAAAGCTGCAAGCAGCGATGGAAGGGACCTTGCACCCGGCTCACCGCCAACCGGTGGCTTCAGAAAGACAGGGAACGGTGAGCAATATGCATTTAAAAAGGTAAATATAGAGGAATATGTCAAAGTCATTTATATGTGCCAAACCTGCTGCCAGCTGGTGGCGCTATGTCCATAACTGAACATTAACATGTAGATGTCTTCAGGCTAGCACTTTTATCAAACATATGAAGTTTGGTGCAGATTGAACATAGTATGTTTGAGTTAGTGTAAAGCCTGACACATCCTGTTGTCAACAGGTGGTGCTATGATTACATCTGAATATTGGCCTTTAGATGTCTTCAGGACAGGACTCTTACCAAGTGTGTGAAGTTTGGTGCAGATTGGACATTGAATGCTTAAGTTAGTGTAAAACAAGTAATTTCCTGTTGCCAGCAGGTGGCGCTATGTCTTTAACTGAATATTGGCATTTAGATATCTTCAGACCAATACTTTTATCAAACATATGAAGTTTGGTGCAGATTGAACATGGTATGTTTGAGTTAGTGTAAAGCATGATATATCCTGTTGTCAACAGGTGGCGCTATGATTACATCTGAATATTGTCCTTTAGATGTCTTCAGGCCAGGAATCTTACCAAATATGTGAAGTTTGGTGCAGATTGGCATTGCATGTTTAAGATAGTGTAAAAGAAGTCATTTCCTGTAGCCAGCAGGTGGCGCTCTGATTATAATGGAATATTCATATTTAGATGTGTTCAGGCCTGGATTCTTATCGAACGTGTGAAGTCTGGGGCAGATCGGACATTGTATGGCTGAGTTACAACAACTTTTATTCCCATGGCGAGACATCGAAATTTGTGATGCCGCCAAGGACACGCCCTTTAACGAAAACTCTAGATCTTCGCAATTTAACATCACAAAGGCCTTTAGGTTAGACTGACCAAATAATGTGTTGATGTCATTAAATCTCTAGGAGGAGTTAGTTACAGAGTAAAACATGTCACTTCCTGTTGCCAGCAGGTGGCGCTATGACTAACTGAATATGGTCACGTAGATCTCTTCAGGTCAGGAGTCTTATCAAACATGTGAAGGTTGGTGCAGATCGGACATTGCATGCCTGAGTTATAACAACTTCCTGTTTCATGGTGAATCATCGAAATCTGACAGGACGCCACGGACACGCCCTCCGATGAAAACTCTAGATCGTCGCAATTTAACATCACAAAGGGCTTTAGATTACAATGACAAATTTTGGTGTTCATCTGAATAAATCTCTGGGAGGAGTTCGTTAAAGTATGACACTTGAAAATGGCAAAAATGACAAAATATGACGAGAAAATTCAAAATAACCAACTTCCTGTCGGGTTTCTGATTTCGTTCCAGGAGACTTTTTTTGTAGGTATTTTCATATGTTACATGAGTGTACCGTTTTTTGTACATGTATGTGAAACGTAGCTCGAGGCGCACTCCGCTGAATGTGTATAGGTGGCGCTGTCGAGCCATTTTGCCACACCTACTTCTGAAACCCATATCAGACCCATATCTCGCACCAAACCCATATTTCGCACCATCAGTGCTCGGTCCCTAATAAAAATAATAATAAACAGAGCAGATTCAATAGGGTCCTCGCACCATCGGCACCATTAGCTATTCCCTAATTATATCGAATAGATTACAAAATAGAAAACGGTTATTTTAAGTTGTAATAATATTTTATTCTGTATTTATGATCAAATAAATGCAGCATTTGTGAGCATGAGAGACTTGCGTCAAACTTTTATTGACCCCAATTTGTCAAACCAACCAAATATCAGAAAGTTCCCTGGCTCAAATTTTGGATTTTGCTAATGTTTTTTTCTGAAGAAAGATAGACATGTATAGTGATGAAAGCCAAAATATAAAATGCCATGGATGTATATTTACTGAGTAATCCACTATTTTCAAATTGTCAATTTTCACATGAGATTCAGAGCCAAATTACACGGGTGCACAAATTACTTGGCAGAAAGATGGCAGCATCATAATGTTACTTTTACACAGACATTGGTAGGTCGGTTAGTAAAACCTGTTGACCTTAGCAATCTTTATTGCATTATGTGCCAATGGTAACCATAATAAAACAGCAGCACAAGTTTTTTCTCCTAATTTTTCATACCTATAACTGAAGTATTAAAGATATCACAATATGATTTTAGATTCAAGTTTTTAATAAACTTTTCTTTTGGAAGCTTCATTTTCAGGCATTGTATCATTCAGACCCAGAGATATTGGATTTTCATACATTTTCATACTTATTGTATTTAAAAATGAATGTCTGAAGAATAAGTAATGCTGAAACTAGACATGTGTCTTCTTACCTCTTTCAAACAATTTTTGAGTGTCATATATATTTTTTTCCTAAATCTGCGTGCCTGCAACTCTAGTATTACAGTTATCTTAATATGATTTTAGATTCTGGTTCCTAAGAAACTTTTATACTTAAGGCCCTTTATGGTTTAATCCTAGAGATATTGAGATCCCAGTGAAGCTCCATGTCCGAACTCTTTTATCCTACCCATTTCCAATGGTCAAAAACCAAATGTGGCTTTGTGTTTATCTAGTCATCACTGTTGACAGTCAAATATGCAAATAATAACAGTAACCCAGGGTTTAAGAATGTACAGTATGACACGTCAGATTATGAATGACAAGGATTAATTGTTAACTCTAAATTCCAATATCTCTGGAACCGAACCATATAGGGCCATAAAAATGAAAATGGCAAAAGGAAAAGACCTAATATCTAAAAGGGCATTAAGATTTCTTTAATGCTTCTTGAGTTACAGGCATGCGATCTTTGGTGAAAAAAAATAAAAATGTTGAGCCAGGGACCTCTGGTTTAGTTGACATGGAATGATGTATACATAAAACAGCATTAAACATGTGTTAATGCATTAATTGCATGTATTAATGTGATCATTTGCCCAATATGCATATATTCACATACAGACAAGTGTGTGAACTAAATGTAGTCATCAATTCACCTTCCTCAGCAGGTCAGCGTGGCTCTGGACCAGCTCTGTGTATTTTTCCTTTAACTTGGTGTAGCGTTGCTCATTAGCTTGTGCTTTTCCTACAAAAAAAAAAAACACAAATACACAACCAAAATATCAACATTAAGTATCAAAAACACAAGCCTTGACATGCCTCAGACCTTCCTCTCTGCGTCACAGAACAGTTAGCACCACTGAGAGCCTCAACACAGGCCTGCAAGCTGGTGAATTGGACTGTGGACTATATGGTTTATTAGTGTTTGAGACTGCAGTGAACTAGAGTCCATTCTGGCTGTGTTCCTCAGCTCCAGAGAGTAAACAGTCAGACTGTGTAATAAATATGCACTACTGTCCTGCATCCGTACTGACTCTGCACAGCCCTTTAATGGGATAGATCACCCTCAAATTAAATTCTGTCATCATTCACTCATCCTCAAGTTGTCATATTTTGAAGAATGCTGTTAAGCAAACATCTGAGGGTAGCCATCGACTTCCACAGTACAGACAAAATACAATGGAAGTCAATTCTACCAGTTTGATTACCAACATTCCTTAAAATACCATCTTTTGTGTTCAGCAGATAAAATAAATTATAGAGGTTTGGATTAACTTGAGGGAAAGTAGATTATGACAGAATTTATATTTTTGGGTGAACCATCCCTTTAATATCCTGTAACACTTTATTTAGAATATAATGTATGCTGATGTTCCCAAATAAGCAACAGTTTGAGGTGAACCACTGGGTGTAAACAAACCAAAAAGGAAGGAAAGCCTTTTTTTTTTTTACGAAAGAGGAACAGAGCAATGGTTTGTCTTGAAAGCGTAATTTACAGCTCAGTCCAAGTTCTTTAAATATTAAAGGGGTTAATTCCCTTGATCTTTTGACATATAAGAGGTCATTGTACTATAAAACATCCTGTAAGTTTCAGAACTCAAAACTTTCTCATTAGTCTAAAAACAGCTTATATTGAAGCCAATCTACCAAGACAACAGGTTGTGGAATGTACGACTCGATGATGTAGTAGTGTAGCTAAACACCACCTCTACAGAAGACGATTAACGCCTGCTTCTACATCCCCGTTACTGCCCGTTTGGAAAAACAGTCTTTTCAGTGCCTTCCTTCTGCTTCTAACATCAGGAAAGAGTGAATTAACTATTTTTAATGAAGATCCAGACCACGTCAGTAAGAACTCGGCCCTTTGTTCACTTCATTTTACCGCGGATTCGTTTACAAACGAGACATTTCGACACAGGATTTTCAGAGAGACTAAAAAAAGAGAGAGACGATGCGGTCTCAACTCTATTGGATCCAACAGTAATTTTGCAACACACAAGTGTGAGTAACTGTTTATTACGTGATCACTATTGTTTTGTCTGTTATAACAGAATGTTTCATATTATGTACGGAGCATGTACGCGTTTTTAACCTAAATCCCAGCAGCACCCATCTATGAATGATATAGGCTGGCAAACATACACAACTGTTAGCTAAACATAGCAGTGGACCTCAGAGAACAGTACAAAATAATTAAAAAAGGCAGTTCATGACCACTTTAACAAGGTCAAGAACATTATATGTAAAATTTGAAATAAAAAAAGAAATTAAATTTACTGTATTTTAAATTGTTCCAACAACAAACTCTTACTCTCGATTTCGCTCAGGCTGCGCTGCTCTTTCTCGGTGTCCTCTTTGACTCTGCGCAGGTCGTCTAGCTCCACCCTCAGGAACTCGCTCTCACCCAATGCCTGCTGCTTCAGGTAAGTCTGCTCCGCAAGCTCCGCCTCCAGCTCGTTCACACGTCCCCGTAGTGCTTGACAAAGACGGCCACTCTGAGAAAGACCAAAAGAATCAATAGTGACACTTATTTTCACTTCTCTTCCACTGTACAAGGTTAAATGTTTTATGCTCATCGAGGCTGCATTTATTTCATCAAAAATATAGTAATCACAGTAATATTGTGAAATATGTTGACAATTTAAAAGAACTGTTTTCTATTGTAATTTATTCCTGTGATGGCAAAGCTGAATTTTCAGTAGTCATTACTCCAGTCTTCAGTGTCACATGATCCTTCAGAAATTATTCTAATATGCGGAATTGATGCTCAAGAAACATTTCTGATTATTATCAATGTTGAAAACAATTTAGTATTTGTGTGGAAACCATGATAATTTCTTGAAACAGAACTCCTTTGGAACATTGCATAAATGTATTTACAATTACTTTTGATCAATTTATTGCATCCTTACTGAATAAAAATATTACTTTCTTTAAAAAAAAAAAAACACGCACATTACTGACTCATACTTTTAAGTGGTAGCTTATCACATTTGACCTCCTCTCATCTCCCACTCTTTACCTCCAATCTGAAGGACTCCAGCTCCTCCTTCAGGGCCTGTAGCTCCGCTGTGAGCTGCTCAATCAAACGGTCTCTGAGATGAGAGATACAGGTTATGAGATGTTATAATTTGGTCTAATAAACTAAAAGAGCTTCCTATAACTTCTTAATTATATTCTCAGTCAAGACTTACTTCTCATCTCTACGCATGCCGTTCTGACTGTTGAAGTTGAACGGGTCTGTAGCAGCTGAGGTGCCAAAGAGGTCATCGAATTTGGTGTCCACAGTGCTCTAATGGAGAAAAAAATCTCTGTCTTTAGAAACTCAAGTTAAAAGGAAAGTACACAGAGTTTTGGATAGTGACAGTGTGTGTGTTACCGGTAAAGGTGGGATGTCAGTGTCCACCAGGTCTTCTGTCTCTAGAACATGTTCGCTCTCAGGGGACGAAGACTCCACCGGAATCACCACCACTGGACTGATGTGCTCGGAGAGGGCTGACGCCCGCAGGAAGTTTGGCGGATTCTGAAGAGAAATGAAGAGAGATGTGAGGAAAGGAAACTACTGGAATGTGTTTTCAAACCATTTTTCCGTCGAGAAAACAGACAACCCCACCCTAGTCTCATGCCATTGGTTGAGCTGAAGTCACTATGTTGTGATCATGTAGCTCAAAAATTGAAAATAAAATAGCTCACTTTGCCTTTAATTGTAATTTTAAATGTCATGCAAATTGAAGGAAAATATGTTTCTTTATATCACAGCCTGTAGTATCTTGATGGAGTCCAGCTGAAAATCCTGACGCTAGAAAACTAAGCAGGCAGATATGTAAATGAGTTACATAATTTCTTTCCACTAGCTGTATTTTTGGACTCAGGTCAGGCAGGAATCCGTTTGGTATGCAGGAGTCTCACCTCAGGAAGTTGTGGGATCTGAATCAGTCTCTTGAAATACTGCAGGTTACTGGAGCGGTAGAACAGACTCTTCAGCCTGGAGAGAGAGAGAGAAACGGAGTGAAAGGAAAAGATTGAGAGAGTGAGAAATGACACAAAATAAAAGAGTGGCAGTCTGTGTGACTCATGGCAGCTGTTGTGACTGGATAGTGACTGACAGACTCACTTCTTAAACTGCTCCTGGAAGCGATCCCTGTGGCCCTGCAGAGTATCTGCTGGCAGACCTGGAAGACAAGAGTACACAAGACTGAGAGCGTGAACTATTTTACATTCTATTTTGATACAATTTTGTTATAATAGCCAAAGGAACAACAGAATGATATACTGAACAAATACAACTTCCCTACAACAATATACAAGTATAATAATAAATAAAAACTAAGTTCAGACTGTGGTCGCATTGAAAAACAGCCGACCTGTATCTGATTAAGTATTACATATGTTAGGCTATGTTCACACTGCAGGAAAATGTGGCCAAAATCTGATTTTTTTTTGCTCATGTAACTCAGATCGTAGCTTCATGACAGTGTGAACAACGCAATCCACATTGAACCCGATCTTTTCAATTCAAATTAGGGCCACTTCCATCTGTGGTACTAAATCAGATTCAGGTCAGATGTTTTGCAACATGACCACAGTCTGAACAGCCGAAACGAATTTATGTGGCTTTTACATCATTCTAGAGCGAAGTTGACTGACCGGAGTCACTCCAAAGATTTTACACAACGTACTTCTTTGATCACTCAGTGAATCGTTTTACTTTTGTTAAAACTTTGCTTTCTTTCTCTTCATCTTTGTCCTCCTTATCTCCTGCTCACGAATTTGCAGGCTTTCGCAGCACATCAGCTTATAAACGAACCCATAAACGCTTACTTCAGTGACCTCTGTTTACTTCCATATGACAGCGCATTTCATGCCGTCTCATCATTCTTTTGCGAATGCAGGTCAGTTTAGCAGTCATTCGTTCACACTGAAATCTGATATGTGCCACATTTAAAACTGATAATGTGAAAACAGATCCGAGTATTAAATCAGAATTGAGCACTAATGCTTGCAGTGTGAACGCAGCCTTAGTGGCCCGAATCAGAATCTAAAAAAACAGATTCCATGTGATTTGTGCTGTTCACATTGTTAAGATCCGAGTCACATATAAGCAAAAAAGCAGATTTGGTCCACTTCTGAACATAGCCTTTGTGTGTGTGAAGAGAGAGATGTGGTTTATGGACTCACAGGAGTGGAGTTTGAAGAGCAGTTTGACGGTGTAGTCATACAAATGACTAGAGTCCAGAATGACCTGGATAAGAGGAGCCAGACGACACTGACCGGCTGCCGTCACCGACACGGAGCGAGACATATCCAACGAGCTGAACACTGTGAAGAATAAAAACAACTTCAAGACACTCCCATCATTCCATAGATACTAAAACCTTTCTGTCACGCTCTAACACAAAATTAATAACTATTATTTACAATTATTAACATCAATTGTGCACATAATTAATTGATCATTTATTTGAACTATTTATAATAATATACTTTTTTCCCCAGAATTGTTCATGTAAAATAAGTTATAATATGCATAATATATAATTATACTACGGGGGCCGTTGAATGCTTGAATCTGATTGGCTGACGAACGTTCTGAGGTGTGCAATTATTTTCAGAGAAACGCACGGTGAACGTAGTTCCAGGCAGATCTCTCGACCGCATTACATGACCATATCACTTCGCCAAATGATTTCTGTTATTTCATAAGGTCTTACAACAGCAATACAACCAAAACCAACAACGACACTGGCCAAATACATAAATAGAGTAAGCAATGGGATAAAAACAACAGATAATGTCCATGTTTTGCCAAAAAAAAATACTTTTTATTATGTACATAAAGTACATACTCTATTTTTCCCGCTCTCTCTCCCTTACAGACACACAGTTTACACACATGAAAACATATGCGCTAATGTTGTTAGCGCTGCTCTGACTTTGTCAGTAAATAGTTTAGCAACTTAAAAGTACATGACATTTCTCACAAGCGAAGCGAGGTAACAACGGCACTGTTCGTGAGGAAAATGAACTTAAAGTTTCACTAGTAGGGACGCTGCTGCCGAACACTGATGAGAGAGACTCAGAGAGGTAGGATAATTCACGCACGCTCAATCTCTCTCTCTCTCTCTCTCGCTCTCATAACTTAATTATTAGCTGCATTTGTCTGTTATCAATGACTCAAGCCTCAGTTACTAGGTCTAAAATGACGTTTTGGAATTAGCAACGGAGGCGATGGATGAGATGCGGAAGAAATAATCATACTCACAATAGCGATTTAAGTACAAAAATCGGATGAATCCCTTTACATAAATCATCTGATCGATGTGTTGAGGTGTGGCAATCGTAGTATAAGCGGAATAATTGACTGCATCAAAATAATGCACACCCGAGGTGTAACGGCCACGACGTGTGTGCATTATTTTTCTAATAATTCAACGGCCCGTCGTCAATTATTCCTTACATAACTTATAATGCATTTTTTTTTACATTTTATTTGTTTTTTAATGTATATAGCATACATTGTGTAAATAAGATATAATATGCATAATATATTAATTTAGACTAAAATTCATCGTTATTTTCTTTGTAATATGCTTTTGTTATAAATAACCTTTCCTCTACTACCTAAAAACATGTTTGAAATACTCTAAATAGCCTGCATTTCTTAATTGGCAAGTTGCATTATTTTATTGTATGAATCCCTCTTTCACGCCATTCCCTTCAACATGCTGTTTTTCTCAATCTATCCCTCTCATTGCCCACTTCCTCATTCACATTCATCCCCACACTCCCTCCCTCCGTCTCTCTGGTGATCAGTGATGCAGGCTCCTGTGAGACCCCGTCTTCTCAGCACACAGAGAGGTGTGGTTTCCTGTGCCAGGGAGCTGAGTTTCAGCCAACAACACTCGCATTAACTTGACTCCCTAATGCTTCCAGCACAGGCACACTGAGATCTATCAGTGTTCCAGCTAGATTTTACTGCCCGTTTCAGCAGAAATATCTATGCCGATAGAGATGCCACTTGTTTTTTACTCTAGAATGCACATTAGCTATTCTTTACTGTGAGTTTTTTTTTTTATAGATTACAGTCTTTCTCTATTCAAGTATATTAAAGGGTTACTGCAACCCAAAATGAAAGTTGTCATTAATCACTTCCCTCCATGTCGTTCCAAACCCGTAAAAGCTTTGTTTGTCTTCGGAACACAATTTAAGATATTTTGGATGAAACCCGGGAGGCTTGTGACTGTCCCATTGACTGCCAAACAATTAACACTGTCAAGGCACAGAAAAGTATAAAAAACATCGTCTGAAAAGTCCATCTGCCATCAGTGGTTCAACCGTAAAGTTATGAAGCAACGAGAATACTTTTTGTACAAAAAAAAAAAAAAAAGACTTTATTCAACAATTCATCTCCTCTGTGTCAGCGTAGCACCATTTTGGAAAATATCCTCTGGATTTACTTACGGATACGTCTTCTACATTTGTTTACATAACGTAACGGTTGAACACTGATGGCAGATGGACTATTCTGACAATGTTTTTTATACTTTTCTGTGCCTTGACAGTGTTAATTGTTTGGCAGTCAATGGGACAGTCACAAGCCTCTTGGTTCTCATCCAATATATCTTAAATTGTGTTTCCGAAGACGAACAAAGCTTTTATGGGTTTGGAACGACATGGAGGTAAGTGATTAATGACAAAATTTACATTTTGGGGTCATTGCACACGGAGTCCGAAATTTTCGCACATTAAAAAAATAAATACGACCTCACGTTGTGTCAATCACGTTTACACACTGCCTCCGAAACTTTCGTCCGTCATAAAAAAATTTGGATCAGCGTTTTCGCATCCGCAGCATGAATTTGGACAGGAAAGGATGAGAAAACAGAAAAATGCACGTGGAAATTTCAGACTCCGTGTGCAATGACCTAAACCCTTTAAAGCTGTAATTGTCTGCCTGCAATCTACTTGGAAAACAGCATAATCATAATAACCGCCAAGGACTCTTCTGGTGCTCAAACATATGCACTCCACTTTAAACTTACCGCCTAAGAAAAGGTTCAGCTCACAGTCCAAGTAATCAAACATCTCCACCGTCAACTGAAAGCTTTGTTTTGAGAGGAGAGAAACAAACACACAGAGCAATTACAGAACTTTATTTAATAAAACAGACTGAAAAGAAACAAAAAGCTTGTGAGAAACAAAGCAATACTCACAAATTATTGACGTCGTTCTCACCCGCCTCATCAAGCTGTCTGTTCGACATCTGAAGGTTGCCTGGGAAACGAGGATTCTGGAAAAGCAAGTGGGGTAAATGTTATATTTGTGAGAGTCTGACAGCACAGCCTTTTAAAATACTCATGAAATGGCTTGACAAATGCAACGTTATTTCCTGTATTGACGCATTTCATATTGACGCAGAAGCAGGGCCAAAACATTAAAAAGCTTGTCTGGGTTAAAAAAAAAATCTATATATTCTAATTATATATCAATACATTACATAATAAAAAAGAAATGAAATACATGTATTTTTAATTTAATTTACATGCATAGATATTATACACATACATACCTATTACTTTCATATCATTATTATTGGGATTATAAAATATTTTTAAATATATATATTTAATAATGCTGTATATATAAATAATAGATGAAAAATATAAAGATATCTATGTAAATGTCATCATTATTAAATATATTACAGTACAAAATAAATATATTCTTTTTTAATGTGTGTGCATTAGTAGTGTCAAAATTAGTGCATTAACGTGTTAAAAAATATTTAACCATTAACGCAGGGGCGGGGCTAGGGTTGGCCTCTGTATCTTTTTCTTGAAAAGGATTGTGTTTATTTAGAAGCAGAACGTCTTTATGACCACATCAAAGAGGAGATGTTTCAGACGCGCGCTCTAACTTCGCCTCCGCGCCAGCCGCGAGTCAAACAAGTGTGAAAAAGATACTGTGCTCGTAGCACGCAATCTTCAAATACTAGTTATGTCATCAGTTAATCTCAGCAGATGAAGTTGTACATTTCAAAAAGAACGCAATTTCCTAGTTATGTCGTCAGCATGCCTTAAATTTTACTGTGTGCATGCATGCAATATGTTATATATGCGTCACATTTAAGAACATATGTCACTGAAATGGTTTTAAAAACTGTCCTGAGGAACCCCAGCACTGTCTCCCTCATCTAACACACCAGATTCAACCTGTAAGTTCATTAGTAGAGACTTTAAGACCTGAATTGCGTCAGAAAAGGAAAAGAGAGTTGTGAGAAATTAAGATGCATGTCAGATGCATCTGCTGTGATGTCTATTCATCCAAGAACAAAAGATGAAATCAATCACTTTTATAGCTTTAAGGGGGTCATCCATATTTCATTTAGAATTTAGTGTTTGGTTACTATTCATTTTATGCATATTTCTACTGAAGGGCACAGGTAGCTAAATATGTAATTTATTATAATGGGTTCATGTGAAGATTGTTTTAGGTTCACTTAAATTAGAAGTTAATTCTAATACATTTTCTAATTGATAGCTCTCAATTATACTGTAATGCTGAATGGCTACAGTCAATGGTTAAATATTAAGAGGAAAAAAACTATTTCATAAAGATATTGATATCAGTGATGCTGGCCTTCAATCATAAAAAGATGCCATTAAAGAAATATAAAAAATATACTGTATTTGTGTTGTTTGTACATTTGAAGATTGAATGTGAAATTATTGCAATATAAAAGTATATTTTTAATGTTAGGTGGGATTAATCAAGATTAATTTTAGAAAAAATGTCTGATTAATTTGTTTGAATCAATTGACAGCACTAGTGTGCATATATTATTGAAATATATTTGTATTTAAATAATTATCGTATATATTTGTTTTGTGCTTTTTTTGGTAATTTTTGTTATTTTTTAGGACTAACATTTAGTTGTCATGAGGTCACAAAATAACTGAATGAAGCCTGGAAATAAAGATCTGAGAAGGAGAGTTAGAAGACGGATGTTCTGCTGAAATCTCCTTCAAGGCCTCAATCACTCACTTTGATGTGAAACTCCATTTTGGTGATGAGCAGTTTGAGGTAGATGCTGCACAACTTGCCGTAGCCTTCACTCAGATGACCCTGAGAAAAGAGAGCAGTGTGAGGGCAAGAGAAACACTGAACACTTCAAAAGGAAATGATGTCGTTGCCCTTCTGAAGCAGCTAATGAGTCCTCTTCTCATTCTCAGCTCATCATGAGTCACTGTGGGCAGATTAAGGTCATGTTTGGTCTTTGTTGACATGTTTGGTGTACACACAGAATAGCACCAGCTGCTAGTCAAATTAATGAGCTCATTCTTTCACTTCCTGTTCCACTCACCACTTACTGTGACATCATAACAGGAAGAGGACAGAGTTGCTTGCAGAAAATGTTTCTCCTGAGTCTAATCCTGCAGCACGTTAAAAGCAAATACTCAGAGGGATGCAACTAAAGGTCTTTCCAGTAAACAAAGGTTCCCATTCAGCATGTTTCATCTGACCCTTCCTGTTAGCCAGTGATACACAGCTGATCGGAAACTGCATTAGAAACAGTTGCATTGCTGACAATGATGCTAAAGTCAACATTAAATGGCATTCACAAGCTACTGCATCAGGGCTGCTCAAATAATGGAAATAAATCCAATATTGCAATATGGTTTAGTGCAGAGGTCCCCAACCCCCGGGGCGCGACCCACTACCAGCCCATGGAAGAATTTCTACTGGGCCGCGAGAAAGTTCTGGGGAAAATGTGTATAGATATGATGCTCTGTTATTTATTGTGCATTAATGATTGTTCTAATTATTCTGTATTCTCGTTGTATGCGATTGATATGGAGTAGCAATTTGACGATTTCATGTTAAATTAGTAAATAAAAGATTGCTCTGATTTTTCATATAGGCTTAAATGGATCACAGTTGATCCGTGATATACGGACCAGGTCCAGACCCCACCGTTCGGCATGTGATTCACAGATTAATTTGCCAATTTACACGTTCAAGCTATTTAAAACCACAAGAAGAAACGAAACAGAGCTCAATTCGTTCACAGCTTGCGCGCTGTACTCGCACACACTCGAAGCGCGGCATACCGATTTGATTCCTCTTTCATGTATCTCTGCGTTTAAGACACATATGCATGTGGGTTTACGGTTACGTCGGAATAATGCAAA
This sequence comes from Ptychobarbus kaznakovi, assembly GCA_027422405.1. NCBI lineage: Eukaryota > Metazoa > Chordata > Actinopteri > Cypriniformes > Cyprinidae > Ptychobarbus > Ptychobarbus kaznakovi. The sequence goes on from CM049813.1 coordinate 9,587,962, forward strand.
TCTAGATTAAAGACCAAAAAGAATAGAAACATCCAACATCACACTTCATAAGATACCAGGGATGTTTGACTGGTACACTCATAACAAACAGAGCTCTGGAAGTGTTTGCTAATCACAGATCATCTCTGCGCTGACGATAGTGTGTCTGACTCATACACAGAATGCCAAGCTATTCAGCGGTCAATCAGCAGTAACTAAATGACTTGCTGACTGACACACTGACAGTTTCCACAATGAGATGAAAACTCAAGGGAACTCGACAGGGCCTCATTCAATACGACAGTTATATTGAGCCGAGCCTCCGATTTAGTGAGAAATCATTCAAACCTGCAGCCACAACTTGTATTCACACACTTACCCACATCCGGCCCATGTCGTTCAGGTCAGCCTTGTGCCGCATGGAGTCCTTAATGACCTGAGGTGACAGAGAGACGGAGGCATGCTCAAAATATAATATATAAAACCGATACCTCTAATTAACCCTAAAATAAGATTCTCAAAAATTACATTTTATTCAAAAATACATCATTTTACCCTCAAATTAGATCAATCAAAATAAACTACAATAAATACCTCATATTTACTTTAAAAATACATCAAAATAAAATGTAATAAAAAAGATACATTTAAATTATATACATCTAAATAGAATACAACAGTTACCTTTAATTATCCTCAAATAAGATCTCAAAATAAAATAACTAATATTAACTTCAAATTGGATAACTCAAAATTAAATAAAAAATACTTCATATTACCCTCAAATAAAAGATTTTTACCAAAATGTTATCCTCAAATACGTACCTCAAAATAAAATTAAATAAAAGAAAGTTTAAAATGACTTCCATGTTTAAATAAAAGATACCTAATCCTCCAATAATGTACCTCAAAATAAATAAAATAAAATAAAAAAGCTTATTTAAATTAGTTTAAAACTTTTTCAAATTTAAATAACATTTAGACATCAAAAGAGCAGGGTGTTTTATGGCCAATATGTGATATATTGTATACGAGTATTAGCATAGCACACACAAATATTGGGCAAAATAGTTTCTTTTAAATTAGACAATGATTTTTATTGATCATTTTCAGTATGGAATGAAATATGACAATGTAATTTGGACTGAACACTCTGCATATGCAGCACTGCCTTGAACTTTGCCAAAAGGTATCATAGATGGCTGCATAATGCTGCTGCTGCCTACCTTTTGAACAGACTGTGTGTCATGAGTGTGCCTATGACACCTTAAATCCTGTCCAAGCAGACAGCTGATTAGGTTTTTGGAACAGGGCTTGTAAGAGTTTGCTCAATATGGATCACACACACACACACATCATGTGTCATTGATGCATGCTGCGTTTACTATGGGGAGCTGTTTTGAGTGCATGAGAAAATAAATGAATTAAATGAAGAGCCAGATATTAACTAACCAAGAGATTGAGAGAAAGTGAGCGTGAGGTGGAATTGGACTTGTAAGAGATAATACGGCTGTATGTACTGTACTCACGTTTGGATGGCCGTCCCTCAGCAGCTTGTGGAAGACGTGGCAAAATTTCCAGCAGAGCACAGCATTGCTGGAAAGGGGCAGGCGGTTGACAGCAAGCCAGAATGTGTGAGCCCCCTTCTCATGATGCGTGCCCAATATGCACGGTGAAGACACCAGTCAAGGACAAAACTGAGGGGTGTGGGATTTAAAACCTGCTTCTCTGAGATGTCCGCATCTTTATCCAGATACTCTAGATACCTGAACCATCCTTCTGGAAGAAGGACTAACCAAACTGCATCATATAAATGAATAATAAGTATTGGAGCAAAGAGACACTGATGTGCAGCTACATGGAGTTACACATACACTATATGGACAAAAGTATCTAATGAACAGGTTTGACTACTTTAGTCATTTCCATGAGTACAATTCTTAATGTTTAAACATATTTTGTGGTGATGAACACAGTTAGGGGGTGATGCTGATAAAGACACTGGCCAAATATTGGCAGAATAATTAGTATGTCCAGTATTGGCATATCTAACATAAAACATAACATAAAAATCAAAAAATCAAGTTTAAATGCTCAAGTTTATAAAATAAATACCTCATATTACTCTTAAATCAGATACCTCTAAATAAAATAATTACATAAAATGAATTACTAAAACAACAAAAGAACTTTAAAATCTCTGCAAGTTTATGAAAAAAAAATCAGATTCTTCAAAATAAAATAAAATGTATTAAATAAACAAAAAATAAAAGCAAATTCAAAAGCTCTTCAAGTTTAAAATACTGGCAGGTGAATTAATATTATAAAATAATATTACAAAATAAATATATTTTCTTTCCCAAAAGTAGGGCACTCGATGACTAGAATATGATGAAACTACAGTTATTTGGTTATTTAGTGATGCCGTTGTCAACCAGTAGATTTGAGTTTTGTCTATTTTGAGGTTATAAGGTGATTCTGTATGCTTATTCATCATAAAACAAGCATCATAATTCTGATTTAACCCTCACGTTGCTTCATAGTTCTCTTTCAGGGCAACACAAACAAAAGGATATTCCTGGCATGCTTCTCTTTGACAGCAATCTCCTGTGTGTTGATGGCTTTGTTGATACTCACTGCCTGCAAAAGAGAAAGAGAGAAAGAACATTTATTTTGGGGGCCTTTCCTTCAGCGATGTTAAAGATTAAAAACCAGCTCATGGCAGAAGAGTCTTCCTGTGTGCGGAGGCAAACAGTGAGTTTTAGTGTTTCACTAGAGCCTTATTGAGCAACTTTAACCACCGCTGTGCAACCGCCACTGAATACTAATGAAGTTGAGCTCAAGGAGTGTTTGACAGGCAGCATGACCTAAAACATTATTACTGCTTGGGATACATCCTCCTAATAGTTTATGATTCATCTCTCAACCATTTACATACTGACAACATCGAGAGCTCTGATGCAGAACAAACTCGTGAGAGATATTGAAAAAGCATTAGCCATATGTTCTCTTTCCAAATTGCCATCAGTTCTAGGTACCTTCACAATGTAAACAGTGTTCCCGTTTAAACAAGCATCACATTTTCGGCATGGTCAGCTGAACGTAATGAACCCTTATCAGCCCATCAGATTAGGTGTGGCAGGGCAGTCGAGTCTCTCAGTCATGCTTCCTCTAAAATGTCTGAAACTCCTTTAATTTAGAGAAACAAACACTTTAGTTCTAAAACATCGCAAGGCAATCTATGCGTTACAGAGCAGACCCATGATTACATGTTCATGTGACATTGCTGTGCTATGTGGTAGGGGTTGAACGACTTCTGATTTTTTTAAGTCGACTTTTATTTGATGAAAGTCAAGTCGAAGTCGACTAGTTGCTGATGACGTCATTAATGAACAAATAAGTCTGGAGCTGTGACAAACACCTTATGCACAGCTATGAAAAATGACACAGCGCTGCCCACATGACTATTGCACCCATAACAGCTTATTTTTATCAGTTCTTTAGTCTTTGGGTCGTTATATTTCTCACAGATTCCTGCTCGTTCTAAATCAGATACAGATAAGTAGTACAGTAAAGATTAACAGTAAAGATTACATTCATATGAATGCATGCATTAGTGAGAGCGGTTGCGTGTGTGAATTAATTCTACCTGGCAGCGTCTCTCTACTAGTAGTGAAGCTGTGGGATTTAGTTATTAAGAAATATATGCTTGAACTTTTCAGTTTCTAAGCTATTTTACCGAGAAATCACAGAACAGTGTTGACAATACATTTTCACGCTGAATGATTCTGTGCGCGCGATCTGCGCGTGATGTATTGTACGTGCTACTGTCTGTAGCCTATGTGTGTGCGTTACAGTGCAGCAGCGCATTAGATTAGAACGTGATTAACTTACCTGTACAATAAGCTGTTTAAAACGTGCATTCTGCCGTTCAATTTCCATCATCCAGTAATATAATCACACGTCTTGTGGAGCGCATTCAGAGTATGAATTAGTTTGTCAGTTTAACTGTTTGTAAATGGAGCGTAAATGTGGATTTCTTATCCTATTGCGCCCTCTATAGGACCAGCGACTAGTCGACTTCAAGCTTAAAGCGTCATGGCAGAGCACTGAAGTCGACTAGTCGATTAGTCTGTGCAACACCTACTATGTGGTCATGAAAAATATCGTTTGCATGGATTTTTTTTAGCACTACAGTTTAAAAACAAGTACAGCCACTGAAACTTAATCAGCAATGAAAAAGAACTCATTCGCTATATGCACACGCTGTCAGAGAGGTGCGCGCACACGAAGACAGTGCTCAGAGTGCTGGAGTATTGAACAGAGTTATTTTGCCGCTTTATAGGCTTTGAATGTTTAAATAGACTATACACATTTATATGTCAAAATGCCCATCTGTACAAGTATCCTTGTAACCACAGTAATTTAGGTCTTAAGTGAAAGCAAACGACTAGGAAAGAAAACATGTGCAACAGTATATTGGATCCGGGGCAGCTCTTAAAGTGACAGCAGTCTAATATTCCTGAAGTCTGTCATTCATGTTAAAAATCTCACTGCTCTTTTCAGTGTTGGGTAAGTTACTTTCAAAAAGTAATTGATTACTACTATTACTAATTACATTCATAAATTTTGTATTTAAATTACTTTACTAATTACTCTGTCTGAAAAGTAATTTAGTTGCTCAATAAGTAACGGAATTATTCAAATCGCTAATTAGGCTACATCTTAAAATCCCTATAAACCTTAAAGCGTAGACAATAGAAATTAAACTCTTTATTCTTTCTAGTGATCGACCGATATTGATTTTTTATAACCGATACCGATACCGATTATTTGTACGTTTATGTACCCGATAACCGATATGCAGAACCGATATTTATTTACTGTTATAAAGTAAATAAATAACAGAGTGAAGTAAGTCCATTCTTCACTTTGGTTTTTCCTCCTTTCAGTCATCTTAACAACAACAAAAACTGTTGAAAATTAACATTTTCATGTCAAATTTAATCTTAAAATTACAACAATAAAAACATTTTATTTATAAAAAGCATCATCAGCAACACTGATATTAACAATAAGCAAAAGAATGTCTAATGTTTTCAAATGGAGAAAAATAAAAGGACAGAAGTCATATCAAACTTCATTTTAAACTACAGTTTTTAGGTTTATAAGCTGTTTAATAGACTAAAGAGTGGAGAATAATTCACTGAATAATATTCTCTGGAATATTGAAATAAGCTATAACAAACAAAACATCGTATTTTATTGCATTTCTTAACTGGCACGTTTTATCAGAATTATTCAAATGTTTTTTGTCATTCTAAATTATGAAAACTGCTGACAGCGCGGTTTATCTATGCATTTACACAGAACTATACTCAAACTGCGATCGCTTGTGGAGAAAATAAATAATTAATTTCGATAGAGATGTATTTATTTAGATGTTTATTGGCGAAATAATGGTTCTATAGTAAATGTTAATATAGTTTAGCGTGTTTCAAACAAGTGAATCTTGTTAAAAGTTACATGCGGTGTCTGTGCTGGAGCATTTCCTGGGCATCAACCGCTGAGTGAACAGTGCCCACTGCTCCAAGTGTGTGTGTACTTGGATGGGTCAAATACACATTTCACTGCTAGTTATACTCTGCATAATTGTGTATGTGACAAATAAAAAAAAATAATTATAATTCTAAACCGATATCCGATTTTGGTAAAATGCTTAAATATACATTTATGCATTTAGCAGACGCTTTTATCCAAAGCGACTTACAGTGCATTCAGGCTATACATTTTTTGTCAGTATGTGTGTTCCCTGGGAATCTAACCCACAACCTTTGCGCTGCTAACGCAATGCTCTAACCACTGAGCCACAGGAACACTCAGTTCAAATATAGGGGAAAATATCGTTAAACCGATATATCGGTCGATCTCCAAACAATATAGTTTACAATTTTATAAAATTGACCTTCTATAAAATGTCAATGCTGTAAAAGAATATCTCAAATACTTCAAACGGGCAAAATCATTTCACTATGTTTAGCACTAGATTCAGGAAAGCCCAACTAGTACAAATACAAAATATAAAACATAATATTTAGGAAGATAAAATCTTTGTTGAGCATACATGTGCTTTATTTTCACAAGGCACAGGAACATTCAGAAAAATTAACAACTATTAAAAATCAATATTGAGCAGCTGTATATGTCAAAGTAATAGCCCGTCATAGTTGTTTCATAATCTAATTTACAAGTTAGAATGATTTCTTTCTTCTGTTGAATAAATATTTTAAAGACTTTCTCAGTGACTGTATTACCTCAAACAACTGCTGATGGTTTGGACAACTTGTTAAATTAAAGAAGAAATATGTAGGCTCCCTTTAATTTTTTAGTTAACATATCTAATACACAGGTGTTTGTCTATACTTTTTTAGACTTGAGATACACAATTTGTATGATGTCCATGTTTCTTTGTATGGCTTATAATTAACTGCTCGATTTATAGTATTAACAATTTTTAGTTTTTATATTACTGTAGCGTATATCTGTAACCTGCATTTTGTCACTAAGCTCTAATTACGGACCATAAATAAACATGCCGGGTCCTTCATTTGTGTCATAAAAAATTATTTGATGAATTTCTTGCGACGCCCTCGCGTAATTCAGCCACTGTGGCTCTTCTGGGTGGGACAAACAACCGGTAGCGATTTTTAAATATCGACGATCACAGCCGTGTGGAGTCAGTTACATGCGCATATCGTTTATCATTGTTTAACACAGCTGTACCCAACTCCATCAGAAGTTGTAACCAACCTTTGGTAAACAAAAGAAATTGTTAGCACTTGTATCTTAATGCTGAAGTTACTTTTTAACTACTCCATAGGCTACTAATACATCGATTAGCAATGGATTAAAAATTAAATTATTATGAAAATACCAGAGATGGCTTGAATAACACAAATAAACTATACATAGTCGTATTCGTGTTTATTGTATACAGGCGTTTATATCTTCTGTTTACTTACATATCCTGGAGCATCGATCAAGAGTTTGCTAACTTCTGTGACTGGATCTGTGGGTTTTCTGTGCGGGGCGCCCTCTAGTTCAAATATAGGGGAAAATATCGGTAAACCGATATATCGGTCGATCTCTAATTCTTTCAATTTGAGTCAAACAGAATAGTTTAGCCTTTTAGCTTTAAAACAACTGTAATACTCAATTTTTATCAAAATTGTAACCTCCTTTGGTAAACTAATAGAAATAGCTATTTTAGCAAAATATCTGAATAACAAAATAGATTAAAAGTTAAACAATACATTTCAGTTTAGCAAGATGTTCAGGAAAAGCCCAACTAGTAAAATCCATACAGGTTTATGTAAAAATAACCCGTTAACTAATGTAGGTAAGAATAAATGATCTTCTCTGCTGAATAAAGCCGCGTCAGATCACGCTGTTCTTCTGAGGTAAATTCCTCATAGCAGGGCTTCTTTCAGAAAAGATGAAAATTAGATGTTAAATTAAAATCTTGAATCGATTTTTTGTATCTAGGTGAGTACGCAGGTGACTGCGTATTATGAGCTCAGATACGGGAAAGATTGTACCTTGCTTTGGTTTCATACGGATGACATAATCAGAGAATATTCGTTTTTGTCTTGAATTCGTCCATTTAAATGTAGACACTTTGTTACTTAGTAAAGCGTTACACCCAACACTGCTCTTGATTAAATCGCGTTTGTAACTTTAATGAGAAGAAATATGTAGGCCTATTTAATTTACAGTTAACCATGCAGTGTTTTCATACATTTGATTACTTTATACAATGTAGCATTTCTTATTTATATGTTCTACTGTAGCTTTTGTTTTGTCATATTGCTTGTTTCTTGTTCTTATTTAATCACTGACGGTTTGCTTGTCTTCAATGAGCTTGAGTTTTAGCATCACATGAATAAATTACATTTTAAATATACCGAAATAGAAAACAGTCATTTTAAATAATAATATTTCAAAATATTACCGTTTTTACTATTAAAACACTTTAAAATATTACTGTATTTGGAGTGTAAACTTTGAAAATACTTCACACTGGAAAAAAAATGATTTGGTTGAAGAGGCCAGGGATCATCCTGACAAGAAATTATTTCAAGGATGCTGAGAGAATGCTGTTGTTGTGTGTAGTTCAGTCTTCATCCCTGTGCCGGCTTCTGCTGCCAGACACACTGTTAAAGGTGACAAGGCATGGCTTTGTGTAGACAAGATAGTTCTGTTGGATGGGCATCTCATTAAGCCGCAGCTGTGATCTCAAACATGAGGACAAGGATGAAGAAAGGACAGCAGATAGGAAAAATCCATCCAGATATCTTATGGACTAACCCAACAGAATGTTTTTAGGCAATGCTCTTACACCTAAAACAATACATTGACTTGAGAAGTGGGTTTCTTCCATCCCTCTCCAACAACCAATAATGCATTCAGAGCTGATATATGACTAAACCCGTCTATGAGTCATCAAGTCTATAAAAGTATTAATTACGTCAATACATTTCCATTATAAGGAAATGAAGACCTGTAAAAATAAAGGAGTAGATAAACACAGCAGCTAATGCATCTAAGAGATTGTGACGCTGGTGTGGGGAAAGGTGTGACCTAATTTGTCCACACTAAGAGTTTGTAGTCTATGTGAATGAGTTGTGCCAGCTGCCCAGGGCTTTTGGCACTGGCGAGTGAATTTACTGGCATCCCGGCCCATCATCTCTCTCACAGGCGCAGGCAAATGATAAGATGAAGTGATAACCACTTATTAAAGTAAGAAGAGAGAAATAAACTGGGAAAGATTACAAGCAGGGATGAGCATAATGTCATCACATACTTAAACCAATAAAGCATGACATGACAAACAAAATGTTACATTCAGACAAATTCAAATCAAAAGATTCTAGTCTTTTTTTAGTATAATATTTGATACTTCAGGCTTTTATGGCTAATATAGTCTGGATATAGAGCTCATATTCGAGGAGGGGTGAAAAAACACCTAAATAAATTTGGTGCAGCTGATGATATTTTTATGGCCAATAAGTAAGATCAAATTCTGATAGCTCATAAATCAATGATCAATGAGATCTTTAATAATACGGAAAATGCATATATAATGGAGATCCAATTTCAATTTCCAAATTTCAAGGTCACTGCTTAGTCCTATTTGAAGTTTATCCTAACAGGCGTAAAAGCGCAGGTTTTGTACTATAACACGGCTGTCGGAGCTGATCGCAGCCACTCTAGTCAATGCTACCAGCAGCATAACAGCACATTCTCCACGCTGCTTCATTGGAGATACATGCATACGTCTCCTTGGATAGTGCAGTGGCTGCAATACACGTAGGTAAATCTACAAACATTTGTCGCCATCACTTATCGGGAGAGGAAAAAATTATATTTTAGTTGCATAACATCAGTTAATGGAAATGCCGTCAATTTGCAATAGGTTTTTATCGACATTCATAAAATATTGTAAAAAAAATTCACAAAATTTAAATGGAAACCTGCCTACTGACTTTGCAAGATGGTGAGCCGTTCTAAAGTGACTGAGACCCAGATTGTCCAGATGAACGCCAATAGCAGCCATTAGGGATGCACCGAAATGAAAATTCAGGGATGAAACTGAAACCAAAATTCTGGATGCACTTAGCCGAAAACTGAAACCAAAAATGCTTTGTAAAAATTACAATAATTTTTAATGACACTGAATTGGAAAACACAAGCAAATAAAAACCACACTTTTATTGAAAGCAACAATTAAATTGGACAGAAAACATTCATATTAAATAATGTATTATTTTTATTCAGTTCTATGGAACAGAATCAGATAACTTTTTTTTTTATTTGACTAATAATTATCCAAAAATGTATAGTCCTACAAAGCTATTATTATCAGAGCAGATCAGTGAACGAGAGGGTAGCATCATTTTACTAGCGTTGCCCAGTACAGCTCTACTACAGCATGTTACAGCACAGTAGCACTACTGCAAACAGAAGAGTGAAACCTGCGTGCTGAACACTGCTAGGCGGTGCGGCGTGGTATATATTTTTGGCTCATATTTTCTGCCATTTTTTTCTTTCGGCCAAAGACCGAAAATGCCATTTTCTGCCAATAATTTTCAGTGGCCGACAGATTCGGTGCATCCCTAGCAGCCAGAGCAAGACAAGTTGGTTGTTCCAAATCTGTGATTTTTAGAATATTGCATTTTTACGAAAAAGGCTGGTCGCCAACGAAAGACAAATGCACGAGAGGACAGGATAATGCAGATAATCTCAATGAGGAATCGGTTCAACACTGCAGCTGGAATTTAGCACAGAACAGGGTAAGGATATATCTTAGCATACAGTGTCTCAGTGTTTAAGAGAATTTGGACTGAAAACCCACTCTGCACAGTGACCAAAACCTCTCATTTGCAGAAAGAATCAAAAGGCCAAGATCACATTTGCTTAGGAGCATGTTGTGTGGAGAGAGGAGAACTGGTCCAAAGTTCACTTCAGTGATGAGAGCAAGCTTAATTTATTTGGGTCCTCTGAGAAACATTATGTTTGTCATCAAACTGAGGAAAGACTAAACCCAAAGTGGGTAAAGAAGTCAGTAAAAGGTGAAAGACAGTGTCATGATTTAGGGATTTAAGTTTTCTGCAGCAGGAGTTGGGCTTCTTATAAAGCTACATGGCAGAGTGAATGCAAATGTCTATCAGAACCTCCTGCAGCAACATGCAGTTTCTTCCCTGCAAACATCTCTCAAACAACCTGCAATTTTGATGCAGGCAATGTCCCCATCACACTGCAAAAGAGGTAAAGCCGTTCCTTGAATCTGAAAACATTGGCTGCTTAGAGTCCTGATCTAAACCCAATTGAAAATCTTTGGAAAAACGTTAGTGACAAAGTTATGACTAAGAAGCCCACTACATTTACCGAACTGTGGAAGAGAGTGGAAGAAGAGTGGACCAAGATCACATCAGAGCAGTGTGAGAAACTAGCGATGTCCTGCGGATGCAGATGTGCTGAAGTCATTCAAAGCAAGGCCCTCTACACTTCCTACTAAATTGCTGTAACCTTCAGAAATTGTAGTTGTTGTAATCTTTCTTCGAGCTACATTCATTGCTGTTCTCTAATTTTCATCACTGTGCTTTACACAAAATAGAGGGTTTTTGTTGAAGTGCCTTGGTTATTTTGTATAACACTGTTCTACTAGTATGGTATAGCCACAACTAAAATTATTTTTTTGAACAATGAAGAATTTCTGGAGAGAAAAAAAATCAAGTGTTCACAGATTGTTCTCTAATTTTGATTTCCACTAATAGGTATAAAAAGCTAGTTTTATGATCAAAGCTCTGTCATTTTTATTGTGGGACAAAACAGCACAATGATGACTGAGAGATAAACAAATAACTGTTCTTGAAATATATGCATCACATTTGACGCTCATATTTATATAAAAAATGGAACTACATTTCAGATGACTGAAGGCTTATAGTAGATTGTGTACAACAGGTTTCTCATCAAGTTTTGATCATGTTGATAATATGGTGACCTTAGAAATTAGCATATCAAATATGGTACAGTACTCTCTATTGTCATAAGTTACCCTCATGTTGTTCTGTATGACTGTATTTGTTATAAATGGAAAGAACTAACTTTTGGACTCTATAGTGCCCTGGAGTCATCTTTATATGACACTCAGATTTGTATTCAGAAATGCAGTGTCATCCTACTCAAAAAAACGATGCAACTGCTTTATTATTTCTTTCCTTGGAACCAAAGTGAGTAACTAAATTTCCTGCTTTTGCGTTTCAAAGAAAGCTCTCCAAACAGTCTGTTACGCCACAAGTAGTTTATTCAATTCCTCGCCTACAGCAATATCAACCCATTAGACACTTAATTACTGTGCCACTTTTTCTATATGGAGCGGACGCAAGCTTGTTAAGCCAAGCATATGTGACTAATGATCTGCAAACATCTGCGTTGCAAACGTTCTGACAGTCATGTTGTATTGAACTGCCAAATGCACAATATCAATCAAATCAATGGGATCTTAGACAGGAGTAATGCACTACAGGGATATTCAGGCCAGCTGTCCTCATGTGACCCATCTGCCGGGAGAGGAGACGGTAAGGAAATAGCTCTCCTCATATTGAGGTTTATGCTTTAACCCATGATGCTCCACAATTCCACAGGCTACATTTACATTTATGCATTTAGCAGACGCTTTTATGCAAAGCGACTTACAGTGCATTCAGGTTGTACATGTATTGCCAGTATGTCACTAGAACATGGGCTATTATAAATAATTAGTGGACAACTAGTTCCTGAACTATATTATTTGTGGTTGGGTGATTTTATGCTTGAATGTGGTAGAATAAAAAAAAAAAAAAAAAAATAATTTTAAAAAAAATCCTTGATAAATTCCTCCTTGAGTGTAAATTTTTGTTATTATTTTCAAAAAATTTGTTTTGAATATATACTACATGTAGCATTGTCTTGTCCCCAAATGTAAGAATGCATACAAATTTATCAAAAGTGACAGTAGAGACATTTACAATGTTACAAAAGATATGCATTTCAAATAAATGTTCAAAAAAATCCTGAAATGTATTATGATTTCCACAAAAATAATAAGTAGCACAACTGATTTTAACATTAATAAGCAAATCTGAATGATTTCTGAAGGATCGCGTGACACTGAAGACTGGAGTAATGATGCTGAAAATTCAGCTGCGCATCACAGGAATATTTTGAATTGTAATAATATTTCAATGTTACTGTTTTTACAGAATTTTTTATTAAAGCTTCTTTAAAAGTGCTTAATGACCTAAAACTTTGAAATGGTAATCTATTTTCAAGGTAAAAAGTATATTTTTCAAGTATCATGAATTATTAAATCATAGATTTGACGTTTTTGGGGAGTCTTACCACCACATGACATTTTACAACCTAAACAAACCTCACCTTATCATAAAATAGTCAAATTGTGTCTTTTGTTTTTTAAAGGAACGTATTAATTTGGTCAACAAGGATCTTGATTAAAAGTCATTTGCTGTTTTGTTTTAATTTGGCACACAAACGTGTAATACATTACAGAAAGTTATTTATTACAAGTGTTTTAAAGAACCTGCTTAAATGCTTATTACGAAATAATAAAAAAAGCAAATCAACCTTTCATTATTAATATTGATTCATAACATCAGTATTTTATTAGTATTTTATTCTTTTAACGAGGCTTATTTCTCACCCTAACATTTGTGACTTTATACCCCAAGAAATAGCTAAATGAATTTGAATTTAAAAAATTCCATTTAATCTAGACTAAAACTGAGCATTAAATAAATGAAGAAATCTTAAAAAGGAAATAAAAAATGTGCCATTGATCCATCCAGTCAAATCCTGATGCTTAGGGTGGCCGATCATCAAACTGTGGTCACATCCATATGCTATCTTGTCTCAGAGATCGTACTTCTTTTGTCTCTTTTAGATCTTCCTATCTTGGGCTGGCTCACCCTGTCCTTCCCATATCCGGCTGACTGAAGAATGCAGACTCTACCCACGGTCCTCCACAGGGCACTGCGGCCAACCCAAGCAACTTCCCAGCTTCCCATTTTGGGTAATCGCACTACTTTGAGGTGGTTCAGAGAATAGGCTGCCAGAGCACAATCGCTTGCAGAAGCACTGCTGATAGCGAGCAATGAATGAGGCATTGGTCTGTGGCTTCTCTTCAGCATTTTCTGAGGCGTGGGTTTAAAACTAAAGTTGAAACAACTAAAAATAGCCTACCTCTCGACTTCCTGAGGCGGCCCTCTGTTCACAAGACTAGGTCTGAACAACCTGAAAATACCAAGACTCTCTCACACCCTACAAGAACATACACAGACTTCTTTCTTGCGGTGTTGATGAGTGGGGGGGGGGCTGATGCTCACACTTAGCCACTTGTGTTTTTTCAGCTAACACGGTCTTCTTCAAACCGCTCCACCTCTCTTAAAGGTCACAGCAGTGAAAGGAAACAGTGTACTGGGTTATGAAATTACTTTTTCTTCCATTTTAAAGACAATTTTTAGATTTTACTCATATATGACTCAAACTTCCTCTTTCAGTGAACATTCAGTCAACACCTAGTTAGGGCTCTGGAGTGGAAAAAACCACACTAAACAACCACGCCATGGACATCACTGTGAGAGTGCATGTCATTAAAAAGCAATACCTGGCCAGTAGAATTGATTTACGGGTCTATTTTTTTATATTTATGAGGGGTATTTTTTTTCTATATATGTTTTTCTTAATATTCACTCAGAGCAAATACAGCTGCCAATTATAAAAGCTAATCAACATCAAATGCAAGTGTATCCTTTATTATTGCACTTTACTTACAGGGCTGCTGAATGCTTGAATCTGATTGGTTGACAAACTTTCTAAGGTGTGAAATTATTTTCAGGGAAACACACAGCTGAAGTAGTTCCAGGCAGGTCTTGAACACATGCCCATATCACTTCGCCAAATGATTTCAGTTATTTCTAAGGTCCTTGCAGCTTACAACAGCAAAAGAATCAAAACCCACAACGACACTGACCTAGCAAATAAACACAGTAAACAATGATAAAATTGCCTAATTATTACCTTGTTTCCCCACAAAATTATAATTCAATATAAAAATAAAACAATGCAATAATATAAAGGCATTAAATGAAGAGATCAATGCATCAATGGCATGTTTTTGCATGTGGAGCAGGTTTCTGAAAAGGCATCACAGGCCTGGTGGTTAAAGAAAAGGAACTGAAGATCTGTAACAATAGCACAATTGAAAGAAACCTTGAGTTTTGCGAGCTTGCTAACAAGAGGTTTCTGAGGCCACATCAAAACCTCTCAATCAAACCCAGAATACAAAACAATCAAAAACCTCAATCAAAACCAAGCTTTACTCTCGCTTCAGTGCAATTTACATCTCATGACTTTCCGTAAAGCTTGATTCAGCCTCGTGGTCTGCACAAACACAATCTCCAGTGGGGATACCAGGACCCCACTCAAGTAAAGACATGTTTTCATACCGCTGTCAAGCAGAGCATGACATGAGGGATTTGAGAACAAGCAGATATCATACAATGTTGATAGCAGGCTGGGAGTCAAAGCAGAGAGAAGGACGAGGTGATTCAAGTCAAAACAGTGAATCATGTGTCCAAAAATGGTACAGACACCATCTCAGATCTCACAAGACCCTAAGGAGCCACTCAAGAGTCAAAATCTAACACTAAGTCCACACTATAAGTTCTGTGACCCTCAGAGTTTGCATTAGCTGCACACTTAAACGAGAGTTCACCCCTAAAAGAAAATTAAAATGCTGTCGCTGTTTACTCACCCTAATAAGCCAGCACGAGTTACTTTATTCTTAAAAACACAAAAAGTGATGTTAGGAATGATATTACAATCTCAGAGTCTCAGTCACCATTCACGTTCATTGAGTATATTTTATACCATGAAAGTGAAAGGTGACTCATTCTGGCTAGTATCTGCTTTTGTACTGCAGCTAGGAAATAGTCGTACAGCCTCATGAGGGTGAATAAATAATAACAGAATATATTTGTGGGTAAACTATCCATTTAAGTTGATAAAACAGTTCGTGCGTTCCTGTTCTTTAAACATTCAGACATTAGCGGTCCATTTAAACGCAATTTCCTACCAACAAGGCTTATATTAGCACACTGGCTGTGACTTCCTAAAATCCGGTTGTGTTGTGAGAAAAGCCTACTTGATGAGCCCAAACAACCGCTAAAATGTGCTTTGAAATATTTGAAAAATTATGAAATATCGCAGTAACTCGTTCCGGTCCGCGGAGTAAACGCTCGCGACGGTCTAAATCTGATGTAAATAAACACACAAGACTGTTGCAATCCTCGATACAAAACAACCCCGCGAACAGCCAAGCGCCAATCCCCCCCAACCCCCAAACCTGCATATGCACGAACACCCGCTAAACATCAACATTTCACCGAGTACATACCATTTTATTCGAGTCCATCGTTTCAAACGGGGTTATGGAAGCGAAGCTGAACCGGTCCCCTGCTCGGGAATCAAAGACAGACTGCGAATCCGCTGAGGGAGGCGGAGAGAGCAGGAACGGTCGGTTAACTCAACATGTGTCCGGTTCAATATCGAGTAGTCCTTCTCTCCTTCTCTTTCCCGTTCCGTTCTCTTATTTCCCCCTCGTCCTCCTCGCGCGCTGAAGAGCAGATTGGCAGATGTCTAGACTCTCAAGAACGCTCTAGAAAAGCCACTGCCTGCAGAACGCGAGCCATACACGTTTCATGGAAGCGTTTAAGACGCGGGACTAAATATTATGTGACCGGTACTGGACCATAAAATACAGACTAGAGGAGGAGTTCTTCATGCAATTATGTTATTTGCCATAGCTTTTGACTTAAAAGGACAAAAAGGAGCACGAGAGCAAAATTCAGTCAAATGTCACATCACTAAAAAAGAAACAGAAGTGGAAATGTTTGTATAGCAAGGATGATGAACGTCTTAAACATAGTGAGACAAAAAATATCATGAATGCTTCTGAAGAAAATCAAACTGCACTCAAACTCAAATGCAATGGTACAAGACCCACGAGACACATTGCGTTATTATGGCACGTACAGACTTATAGATGCACTGTCTAGAACTGTTAGCCCACTGTATGAATTGCTATATACATGTAGGTTAAGCATCAATGTGCAGAATATAAGACGTGACTGATGACATTCAGGTTAAATGCTCTTGTTTTCGCATGATCACGTGTGTGATGCTGGTGAATGGCGCCCTCATCTGGTTGTTTTTTGATGCGGAGGTAAAGACGCATGAGAATGAGCAGCTCCATACATTATTCATCCAACAGGTGCTCATGTGTAACAGGAGATCCAAAGACAGGCTTTTAATTAAGAATGGCAAGTATAGAAAAAAGTGAGACCATATAAATAATAGCCTATATCATTAGGTATTTATTAGGAAATAGTCACTACATAAATCTTCCCCTCTATTAGTAATATTTTATAAATTACAGGAACTACAAATGTAAATTCTGTTCGAACTGAATCCAATGCAGTTTCTTTTTTTAAGAGCATATCACAGGATCTAATGTTCACACGAGTCTTTTATATTAAACTGAATTAAAAATGTATGTTTAAAAATGTAGGCCTACATGTAATACAAAAAAAACATCAGAATACAAACAGATGCATTCAGTGTAATACACTACCATTAAAAACTTTGAGGTCAGTATGATTTTTTTAAGCTATTAATACTTTCATATTCAAGGATGTATTAAATTGATTAAAAATGATTAAATAATGTTGTTCTTTATTTATTAAATCCTGAAATAAATCTGACAAAATGTTTCCACGAACATATTAAGCAGCGCAACTGTTTTCAACATTGGAAAAAATAATAAATATTTCTTGAGCATTAAATCAGCATGTATGATTGATTTCTGAAGATCATGTGACAGAAGACTGGAGTAATGATGCTGAAAATACAGCTATGATTCACAGATATAAATTAGATTAAAATATATTAAAATGGAAAACCGTTATTTGAAATTGTAATAATATTTCACAATATTACTGTTTTACTGTAATTTCAATTGAATAAATGCAGCCTAGTGAGCAGAAGACTTTTAAAAAAAGTATCAGCCCCAAACTTTTGAACTGTAGTATATCTGTATTATTTGCTAAAATATATGTCAATTATCTTCTCAGATATGCTGTTCTTTTACATAAATCTCAACTGTTTAGACAGACATCCAAAAAAGGGCACAATATCCGTTGATCTGGACATGATACCAGTCAATGATTACATAAACTATGCCACCCAAATCACTCAGAGGAAAAATGTGTCAACGGGAGGGGGGTTCTCCAAACAAAGCACACTCTTTAAAGGGCAATCACTTCCTGGTACCGTGTGGTAGGCCCATCGGGACAGTTTACACTGCAGTGCTTCATTGGTCAAGCATATTCCACCCAGAGAGACGCTACGGCAGCGTAGAGTGCCTGCCAATGAGTCACTGCCCACACACGGTCTATGACTGTCCAGCTCACACTGATCACACTGGAAACTGCAGGCTTACACTTCCCAGTTAAACATCAACAAGTTCAGTGCCCACTTCAGATAATGAACAAAAATGTAACATTACAGTGGATCCGAGTACGATCCCTCACTGTAGGCTATAACCATGACCTTTGCTACAACCCACAGGATTCCCACATCTTTGACCGAGGAATTCTCATGACTTCTCAAAAAAAAAGACATTCTAGTTGCTGAATTATTTTAGAGATAAAATGGCTAATAAATTGCATTATAGAAATGCAGTGCAAAATGCCCCTTTTATAAAAGTTGCTATGCCAACCAAAACAAAACCTTACAAGGCTTGCCCTGCCTCCGGTGTCTTCGGACTGGTCACTGCATGTCAAAGTTGAAATTCTTTCAAGTCGACACAGAATCTTAAAAATGCAGGCGCTCATGTGCGAGAGGCTGCAAAAGATGTGAGATATGAGCGCAATGGTCATACATGTCTGTCTAGCGGGTTTACATAGAAAAACAACAGAAAAGTAGCGCACTGGAATGGAAACTCGTTCTGTGTGAACAGCCCCTGAGAAAACACACACACACACACACACACACACGCACGCATGCAAGCATATGTATGACAGGAAAGCAGGAAATCCTGCCAAGTATATTTAGAACAAAAAGCATTAGATGACATTAAAAGACTAATTAAGGATCACAGTGCAGCCCACAATAATCAAATGTAAAACTAAATGCAATTTTTAATCTTTACCAATCTTTGCCACTATCCTTCAAACCACAGTTTTACCCAATTGTCAGAAAGGTTTTTAATCATTTTAAATATAATAACAATAATAATCTAGTTATTAGAAACATTAAAGCAGACACTTTATTTGCATTTAATATGCTTTATATGTATATAAATTCACTTTTGTAAATTTAATTTGATGCAGTCACAAGCTGTATCTTAAAGCAATTAAAACATTTTATTTTTGGGGGTATTTCTTACTGTTTAGATGGTTCAATAGTTGACAAATAATATGACACTACTGTTTTGTAACAATATTTATTGTCCTTTATATTCTTTTTTAACTTTTCTTATTTACCTTTCCAAATAACTCATCAATTTAATTTGAATAACTACCATGCTTACTATTTTTCTAATTATACAGTAAAAATGGGCCTGAATACATTAAATACATATTTGCCTTTATACTAAGGGTGTTCATCATAAAGGGGTCATATTTGATTATCATAGTAATACATTTAAAGGCAAAAAAAATAAGTACATACAATTTGTCACAAACCTACAGTTATAACATCTAATATGACCACATTCCCTGCAGTAATGCATTAATGGTCTGTTTGATCGCAGTATGACCCGAACACTGTTTCTGGCACAGGCATCTGGCGGCCCGCCAAACTGCATAGGTTTTTTAATCCACAGCGAGCGAACGGAGGCCAAAGGCCAGGGCCCGCGTGTTCTGCTGTCTCAGGGCTTTCCATACATGCCCTCCTGCAGTCAATGACCCTAACAAACACTCTGCACCCTCTGAAATGCAGGATCTACAGTAAATGTGCACATATCAGATGGAACAATTCTAAAGAGTTACTTTTAACAATCAGAGAACAGTAAAACAATTTAGAAAAAAAGAAAAATACTAACAGATGGTAGGATATTGAAACTACTGTAGACCGAGAAAGTGAAATACTGAAAGTAGAGATTGGCTGCTAAGAGGGAGGCGAGATTACGACTGTCTGGCTCTGTGAGGGCGAGTCCTGGAAAAACAGAGGGGGGCAAGATTAGGCTCCTGCCGAGAATTCCTCCACGGGCACGGTACCAGCACAGGAAGAAACACAAGCACAAGAGATGCAGGCTCATAAACTTAACTGCGTTAAAGTAGGATAGGTTTGATATAGCAAGAGGAAGAAGAGCAGACATGGGACGAATCGAGACAGAATGACCTAAATTAGCATTAAAGGAATAGTTCACTCAAAACAATTAAAACCTTCAGGCCGTTCAAGATGAAGATGAGTTTGTTGCTTCATCGTAACAGATTTTAGCAATTCAGCATTACATCACTTGCTCACAATGGAGCTTCTGCAGTGAATGGGTGCCGTCAGAATGAGAGTCCAAACAGCTGATAAAAACATCACAGTGATCCGCAAGTAATCCACGCCACTCCAGTCCATCAAATAACGTCTTGTGAAGCAAAACATTGCAAGTTTGTAATAAACAGATTTATAGGCACTTTTGGCCAAAAATGAGACAATAATAAAATGATTTAAAATGTGTGTCAATATGTCATAAATAGAACGTGGCAGCAGTTTACTGTGAGGGATTTGTCGTGTCGTGTTGCGCCGCATCTAGTGTAGACAGCATCACTGATTATAATGAGTTCTATAGTATTTTGTCGCGCCATGCCGCTCGCGTCCGGTGTTATGATAAGGCAAGAAGTAGGACCCGTGTAAATATCGCATCAGCTTTCCAGCACTGGAGAGAGCTCAAGGCCTGCGATCGGATGCCGAGGTTGCTTTGTTTCTTCTCGATAGGTGAGTAACATTGGTTTTTGCTTTGTTTCACAGAATTAATCGTTGCCTGGATTGCGTACGTATGTGTGGGGAGGAGCTATCAAAATAGGGGCAAGACGCTTTTGGGGTAGGGGGCGTGTTTGTTTTGGTGACTTCAAATATCAACATTGGCTACCAGAAATCACATGCTCATTTGACTTCATTGATGTGAAACAGGACAACACTATTTTAAAAAATGTAAAACGGGACTTGTGAATTGTTTGGATTAGGGCAGCATGGTTTGGGGGAAAATTAGCTATGTATATCATCGCTCTTTATGACTGTCAACTAAAGTGTCGCACAAAGTGACCATCTTGAACTTCGCCAAATGTTCTGCGGGATGTTTACGATGCTTCAGACTGATTTGCCGATGACTTATTTTGGCAACACTCTTTTAACATGTTATTTCATCCGTGTGGATTCCGACTCCGAGGCTGGCCGGATGTCCCTCTGCTAGACTCCGACCACAACAAAGGTTCCCTGCTTAGATTTCCTCCATATAAAACTCGAGTTAAGTAGACGCTAGTCTTCTAACACCCAGCCACAAGGCAAACCATGCTCATGTCATTACAGAGCACCACACTAACATCCTCTCATTTAAAACAGGCTGAATCCACACCACAGAAGGCCTATTAATATAAACACAGCGTTCCATGGGCAGAAAAGAGACGGGATATTATGGGATCAGACATCCTCCAGGCAAACTAGCTGATAAGGGCTGCACACAATAGCATTTCCTACTGAGACCTGATCAGTTTGTGCCGTTTTAAGTGCTATTTTTAGATGTGAATGTTCAGTTTAGGCGTTAAACTTTAGCACTCAGTGTTTTTGGTTAATTAAAAAATCAATAGTGATGAAATCTATTCCAAAAACAGGAAAACTCCCGTTTGAGTCTGACCCAGTGATCGGTCCTAAAGGAGTTCAAGAGCGCATGCGTCACAAGAGTCTCACTAATCCATGTCACTGTCCTAGTTGTAAACAGGTCTGCATACTGCACGCTTGAGTCAAACATGATGCTGCAGATTGCTGACATTGATATCAAACCAGAAATTAAGCAAAGTTTAGT
This sequence comes from Ptychobarbus kaznakovi, assembly GCA_027422405.1. Taxonomy (NCBI): domain Eukaryota; kingdom Metazoa; phylum Chordata; class Actinopteri; order Cypriniformes; family Cyprinidae; genus Ptychobarbus; species Ptychobarbus kaznakovi. Next base: position 9,609,638 of record CM049813.1, read on the forward strand.
TTCCGCCACAACGACTACCTCAAGAAATCTCGGCAAGAACCAGGTCATGCTGTTTTCAAACACTCTGAAACCCACTAGTAGGGCAGTCGGCTGCAGCTTCATTCATGTGACCTACTTTTTCTGATGGCTGTGTCTGGATGGGGAGGGGAAAGACCCCCAGAGAAGAGTGCATGAACAATGAGAATGCATTTCTCTATACTTCACAACACACTTTCAGGCTCAAGCACCCAGATTCTGACTACATAATTCAATGCATGTGCACTTTAAAAAGGTCATGATAAACAAGATATTGAAGACACATGGAAATCCACTATAGGCTTATGGCAAGAACCAGAATGCATGACCATCAAACTCAATGGTTTTAGCGCTGCATCTCTAAACCACTAAAAGCTTTTACATCTGCTCGATACATGGCCATCAGTTTGGAAACGCAAGACTAAGTCACAGAGGATCCTTTTGGTATATCGTTTTATAATGCATATTAATGTCCTATTATGACAAATATGTGCATTTAATTGACTTTTTAATGGCATTTGGAACACCGTTATCTATATTAACCTGTACTGAAAGAGTAGCAGGTAGAACTTTGCTCTAGAGACACTAGAACGTGAACTGATCAAATCAAGGTGCGATATGGTCAAAGGTTCACTAAACTGAAAGCTGAATTTAACAGGCCATCAATTATAGTTTTGTAAACATGATGGCTTTTTATTGTGGAAATAAACATTCATTTTATGGTTTCGAAAAACACACACACTGCTTCAGGCACCAAATGAAGCGCAGATCTGGACAGAATTTGCGCACCTGAAAAAGTAAGCACTTTAGGGTCAGCTCTGAGTTTTGAACTCAAAGTGAGAAAACACTTCCAGTAGCTTTACAATTTAACAAATCATATCAGACAACAATAAAGTGTGTGTTAGCTTGATTTACTAATATATTAAATTAAACAAATAATGCTTTTTGACTGCCTACTTCGTTCCATGGTTTGTTTGAGTGCAGGAGCTTTTTTTAAAGATATGGCAAGCCATTTAATAGGTATTGCTTTAATAGTTAATTTTGTGTTGCTGATAATTGGTTTCAAAAAAAAAAAAATAAGAGTAACAGTCCACTATTAACTAGTATTTTTAAATGTATATTTAATATTTATTTATATATTATTTTAATATTCATTTTAAATTAATATAACAATATTTTTTAAATAAATACGGTGGGTAACTCGAAGCGAGTGTTTACAGATCTCAATGCAAGCGGGAGAAGTCTCATATTACAGTCGTCACTTTCGCGTATGACAACACACAGAATCAACACTGTTCGTGTATCGCAGGATGCGATTAAATTCATGTATATTTAACCAGTTTAATATAGAGAGACTCTAAAATATAGACCTTCGTTTATGTGTTTTTGACCTACACTGTACAAAATGTGAGAACAGTTCGCTATTTAGGTTTGTACCAAGCGGCAACCTCCCGCTCTCTCGTCCCATAGACACCCCATGTTAAAATGCCCAACTTTACAGCAGAAAAAAACATGTTTACAGCCTGTTGCAAAAAAATATTTTTATCTATATAGCTAATTTTGCCCTTCATGACAACTGTGAGGGGGTGAATTTTTTTTAGAACTCATCCGTTTAAATTATATTAAATCTTAAAGTTCTGCATAATTAAGGGCGTGGCCACTTGAGTGACAGGTGGATTGCAGCTGCTGTCACCACTGTCGCGCTTGGTGGGCGTGGTTTCAGCAAATGGCTCCACCCACATCCCGCCTTTTTGCCCACTTTCAATTATCTGGGAGTGACGCCCAGCCAAGATGGCAACGGCTGTCTCCGCCCACTTTGAGCTTCAAAAATGCTCTTCAGAAACCTACGGGTGACGTCACAGACACTAAGCCCATGTTTTTTACAGTCTATGGTTTGTACGTTAGCATGGACTCACTAACTTTAACGTTAGCTAGTTTTAGCCAGAGATACCTTGCTGAAGCACAAGGTTACATTAATGTTCTGCTTGAGCAGGTGAAAATTGTAACTTAATGAGTGTATGACAACCAGAAAATTAACGTTTTGTCTTCATTGGGATTGGGTTGGGATTGGGTTGATGCATAGGGACATTTTGCAGTTTTGTTTGGATTCAGGAAATGTAATCAAATAAATGATATTGCCCACCCTCTCAGGATACCTGGAATCAGTGTTACAGGCTACCACAGCCACATCGTAACATTTGTAGCATTTGTAGCATAAACACCATCAAACCGATGCAAGCTTCGGATCTTCCAATGTTTCTCTATGGCGCTGAAACCTAAAGATGTCCAAGTTCAGCTCCCCGTGCAACTGATACTCGACTGCCATTGGCTCATCTGCATTCGAGGGGAGGGGCTTACAGATAGGTCAATTAGAATTTCAATTGTTCTGTAAAAGTTTCCTATAAAATGTGTTTTATGCACAACTTCAAAAATCATTTTTACAGTACTTACTACATTGACAAGTATTTAGGCTATATATTAGTACTAATACATATTCCTTTAATTATAGAGGTTATTCAGTTTAAACAAATAGAACATTTTCTTAATTGAATTCAATCAAGATTTGTGAGAGATTTCTGTTAGATTAGTATTCTCATTGTTTCTGGTACATATTTCAGTTCCTAATACTACTTGATTTGACACTTATGCTATAATACAGTAATATATTTATAAGAGTAGGCTATATTACAATATATTTTATTAGCGAATGTGTTCGTTTAAAATAGCTTGTAAGATTTTAGTTGAACTAGTTCTAACTACTAAAAGCAACGGAGATAAGAAATGTTAGTTGACTGTAAAATGTTAACCTTTACCACTAGTAGCAAAGAAATAAGTGTTAGTATCTAATGATTATTGTAATTATAGACAGGCTACAAAACTGTATCGAAATGCCAGTTCTAAGAAAACAAGAACTAGCACAATACAAAAACTAGTTTGTTTCAACCAATACATGTAGAAAAGGGCTTGCCATACAATGAGCGCGTTGGCGATACACTGGCTACAAGAAAAAACTTGCCCTGTGGTGTCACAGTTCCTTACCTGACTACGTTCGAAGTTTTCCTTTTCAGCTTCCAAACTGTTGGCACCGCCAGCGCGACGGCTGAGCACTTTGGGGATCTGGTTGGGGACTTGCTGCATGGAACTCTTCACGCGGTCCATTCTGGAAATATAATCCAAACTGCGCGAGCGACGGAGACCTCTTAAATCAACATAAATAGAGTGTAGTTCAAAGAGACTGACTCTAGTGATGAGCACGACAAATCCCAGCCCTCGCCGTTATCACAAAAGGTCATTTTCTACGTCTACCGCCCATGAATATCATTCCAGCTGTCTGCGCGCGAGCGTGCAAAACGTGCGTCTCTGCGCAGATCTGTAAGCGAAACACAGCAGCGTCAGTTCGCGCGATATACAAATCAACTCAACCCCAGAGCAGCGACTGTCACAGGCTCCTCCCAGCGCTTCCACACACTGCTGGAGAACAGCCTTAGCTCTCGAGCTCCCGGCCTCCCGCCCTTCAAAAGAGTTATTCTGATTCACACGCTTCACAGTGAACATGTCTCTCAACTCAAGCTAGTGAATACTCCTCAGGGACGATTTATTTGTTGTCTTTTTTTACATTTTATTTAAATTAAATACAGGTTTTGGGCAAATTATAACAATTATAAAGTACATAATATAATTAAACAAAAAAGTTAAATAAAAAACGAACAAGTAAAAAACTAAGTAGAAACTAAATATAGTGACAAAAGTTACACATAATACAATTTAAAAAGTACAGAACATTTTAAAAGTAGCCAATCACTGAAAAAAATGATTAATTACCTTTTTTAAGGTTCAATTTAATTTAGCTAAATTTAAATAAACAAATTTAGCTGACTAACTTTCAACATATATATATATATTTATTAAATGTATAGCTAAAATAAAGTGTTTGCGACCACTTACCTTAATAAAAATAGTATAATTTTTTCAGTGTATATAAAAGTGCATGTACCACTCTTTGTTAAATTATTTTATTTTCTATTCTATTCTTCTTTTTTGTGCAGATGTAAAAGTCTGTTTCACCTTAACACAGTGTTATTTACATACATGTCAATTTTTAGGGAACTGAAACAGAGCAAAGGGCCTTGTGTTAACCTCAATAATAATAATAAAACCCTTCACATTTGACCTTCTCCCAAGCAAGGCCCATGTCTATCTTTAACTTGCTTTGTTCCGTTTTGAATCATCAAATTGAATCCGTTTTTATCCTCAAATTGTTACGAACCTGTATGAGTGTCTTTCTTCTGTTGAATACAAAAGATGTTAGTGACAAAACAGTATTTTTTCCAACACTGTGGAAGTCAATTATTCCAACATTCTTCAAAATATTTATTTTGTGTTCAACAGAAGAAATAAAAGAATAGTAGTAGATACTTTACTTTCAATTCATACTTCAACTTAATGGTGAGTAAATGATGACAATTTGTTTATTTTTGGGTGAACTATCCCTTTAAGCAGATTCTATGACCATGCAGATGCATTTATGTTCTCGTTTGTGACATATAAGCAAGGCAGATGCTAAACCTTGTACATAATTTCTCTTTTGGCTGTTTGACTTGTGGGCTCTCACTTGTATTCTCTTTGTATTTGCCACACCAATTAATCCCATTATTCCTCTATCAGCAAATATCACTGTCCATTTATTGTCTGCTGATTCCACTTGCTTAACTATATTAAATAGCACAGGCTCATGCAATCACTAACTGTGTCCTTTCTCTAAATGGGCAGAAGCCAGATTCAATTTCCCTGCGAAGCAGATTCTATCAGATGGCCGAGTCAGAGTTTTGTTTCAATGATTCAGTAGAATGACAGTGTCAAGTCATTTTGGTCTTTGTCCTGAGTAAACATTATCTTTTCTGCTTGTCAGCACAAGATGCCAACCACAGTCAACACCACTATAATGTCAGCTTAAAAAATGGCTGTACTTACCCTCAGGCTATCCAAGATGTATGAGCTTGTTTCTTCATCAGAACAGATTTGGAGAAATTTGGGATTAAATCACTTGGGTCACCAATGGATACTCTGCAGTGAATGGGTGCCGTCAGAATGAGAGTCCAAACAGCTGATAAAACACCACAATAATCCCTAAATAATCATTCCTTTCTTTAGGTGTCACTGTGTTTTTCCAACAACTATAACAGCATATCATGTTTTTTTAAATGTTCTATTATAAAATAGATTCCTTCCTAAATTTGCCATCCAGTATACATAATATAATTTGGTGGCATGATTTGGATGAATGAGTTCTAATTCCATATGTTTCAATACTTATTGTAATTTTTTACTTTACAAATCACTATGATTTTGAGACATGAGGTTGGTTGAATGGTTGCCCTCTTGTTATTTTCCGACCTGTAAAGGATCTAAAAAGAATCATAGCCTATTTATCCTAAAACATATATGAATGCAAAATCTGATTGGTTGGTGATTTTAATCATAAATATATATAAAAATATTTTGTAGTCTGTTTTTAAAGCACTTAGGCTTTAATTTGGACCTATTTGTTCCACTAGAGATAATTATTCAAAGAATAAAATTGTGGCAACCAACCTCAGTCCGGCTGAAAGGATACCTAAAGAAAAGCTTCTAAAGAACATTTGTCAAGAGAGTTTCATTATATTTAATTTAGTGACATCTAGTGGTTATAACGCTACAACACTTGCATGATACGCATATGTAAATATCTTGATATTTGTATTTACTGCATTTACAAAGTATAACAGTAAATTCCAGATACGACCTTTTTGCTTAAGTGTACAAAATAATATAGGCCTTCTTGATCACAATACATAAGGCTATAAATCTTATCAAAAATATCTAATTCAGGATTTATATATATATATATATAAATATATATATATATATATATAGATATATATTGATATATATATAATTTAACATGAATTATATTGTAATCTTTAATAGTTGCCTCGTGGGCCAAATAAATTAAAATAATATATATAAAACAGGTGCATGTGTGTGTTTGTTACTGAAACAGAAAATCACCGAACCGCGTTCAGCTCAGCAGTGTTGCGTTGTGTGAATCATTCTTTTGAGTCGGTTCTTTTTAATGAATCGATTCACAAAACCTTTCGGAATGGTTCGTTCACGAATCACACGGAACCGTGTTTTTGACTCAAATGAAAAACTAAAAAAGTGTTAGACATTGAACGGAAAAGCGTCTCTTGAGGAGATGTCCTACTCATAACTATTTGGCAACCGGTAAGAAAGAGAGAGTAAAGTATTTGAAATGAACCGAGTATTTTACTGGTTGAGAAACCGCGGCGAAGAGTTGGTTTAATAGCAGAATAGCTAATAGAGTTAAACATAAATAAATATCGATGTTATCATGTATGACATTGATCGTCTGACAGATATACTGGAACAGATGTGGTTTTAATAAATAGGCTAACGTCTTTTTAAACCAAACGATGAAAATTAATTGTATTAGTGATGTTTAATGTAAATCTAAATCAAGTTCTACGTGACTATCCAATAATTAATTTAAATCATTCAAGTAGGTACCCATATTCTGTATAGGTAATTTATATTCTTCAGATTTGTTTTTGAATGTCCAGAATGTTCCATGTGCTGACAGTGAAGCATGATGTCAGACAGATGACAACATTTTCAGAATGACAAAGTCCTTTGTGACGATGAACTCCTGAGAAGTAGAGGGCAAACGTTCACAGTTGCCCTACTTCACCTGAACAGACTCTGTGTGAACTGTCACCTACTCAGTTATTAAGTCAGGAAAACGGGAAGTTGCTGCAATAATGTGTCAGATGCTAGTTTCGGTATTCTTCAAATCTAGACAAGTCACAAGTTTCAGGCGTGAAACGGCTACACAGGCGCAACTGTGAATGTTCTCTACTTTACAGAAGTAGCAGAAAGTTGTGTCTAAACGATCTTTGTAAACACTGTTTATGTCATACAGTGAAATCCCCGACCTTTGGACTACATCAGTCGTCTATACGTCACGTACAGTCTGTCACCAGAGCCTTCCAGTTCCTATAAAGCCCAGAACAGTCGCTCAGTCCTCATTACAGCAACCTCAGACAGCACAACAGGTAAAGATCTTTTTCCTTATTCTTATGCTGATTTTTAAACCTCCTTTTTAACGTTATTGACTGGATTAAATAGACTGCTAGCTTTATTAATGCTATGACAGCTTAATCATTTGACAGTAAAATCATTTGCTATGACAGTTTGACTGATCTTTTGCAGATTTTCTGCTAACTATAGTGACATGGCTTCTGTGGACGTTGTGAATAACCAGGTGTGCCATTTTAATCCTCATATGTGACCCTGGACCACAAAACCAGTAGCGTGGGTTTTCTTTTATAAACTTTCCTACGTATCAAAACTTAATTTTTGATTAGTAATATGCATAAGAACTTCATTTGGACAACTTTAAAGGCGATTTTTTTTTGCACTCTCAAAATCCAGATTTTCAAAGAGTTGTCCAAATACTGTCCTGTCCTAACAAACCATACATCCATGGAAAGCTTATTTATTCAGTTTTCAGATTATGTATAAATCTCAATTTCAAAAATATTCACCCTTATGACTGGTTTTGTGGCTCCAGGGTCACATTTATACAATTTATCTCATTTAAATCTTATACTAATATTAATTCTATTCAAATATTTCTAAATAAATGTATATGAGAATGTCAGTTAATCCTGTCTGTTCCTTTCTAGAATGTGGTTGAACGCATAGTTCACCTTCCCTTGGTTATTTCCACCTATGACTTGGTGTCAAATATGTACTGCAACACCAAGAACACCCATCCGTACTTGAAGTCTGTGTGTGAGGTGGCTGAGAATGGTGTGAAATCCATAACCTCAGCTGCTTTTCACAGTGCTTTACCAATCATTGGCAAGCTAGAGCCTCAGAGTAAGTTGATCGTTGTTTGCAGGTTAAGATCAGGGCTGATTTTAGTGTAAATATGTATTTACTAAAAGTTACTGTCTCTCTGTAGTCTCTATGGCAAATGACCTGGCATGCAAAGGACTGGATAAGATAGAGAAGACTCTGCCGATCCTACACAAGCCATCTGATCAGGTATTACGGAATATTTGTCTAAATGTTAAAGTCGGCATGAAACGGAAGTTGCAATCATCTTTTCTTCCCTACTGTGATGTATATGTGGGACTTGATTTTGTCTATCAGGAATTGATTGGATCATTGTCGCTGGCTTTTGTTGATATCTCAAGTGAGCGGTTGTCAAAAATCTGCTATAAAGCAGCTGTAGCAAGACAATAGTGTCATTATTCAGCTCAAGTCAGTTCAGTTCGCTTCAACTGTGTAAAGTTAATTTATTATGAAACAAGTTCAGTGCGGCAATTAGCAGCTCAACTGAAGGCAGTAGTGTTGTTATTTAGTTATTGAGTCAATTCAGTGTTGATTTAGCTCAAAAACAGTGTTGATGTTGCAGTATACATGAATTATGAACACATTTGATTCAGCTATAAAAGCAGCTCTACTGAAGACAACAGTGTCATTGTTCAGCGCAATTCAGTTCAAGTTTTGTTTTCACCTGATAGTGTCAGTGCTGTAAAATCCATGATATGACTGGATATTAAGTGTCTTTTATTTAAGTGTCACTTAGGGGTGTACTCACTTTTGTGGCCAGCGGTTTAGACATTAATGGCTGTGTGTTGAGTTATTTTGAGGGGACAGTAAATTTACACTGTTATACAAGCTGTACACTCACTACTTTACATTGTAGCAAAGTGTAATTTCTTCAGTGTTGTCACATGAAAAGATATAATAAAATATGTACAAAAATGTGAGGGGTGTACTCACTTCTGTGAGATACTGTGCATATATTATGTAAACAAAAGCTTTTATTTTGGACGCGATTAATCGTTTGACAGCACCACTCCCCAAGCAGTTCTCTAATGGAGTTCTTCTCTTTCAGATCGTCGCCAGTGGTAAAGAGGCAGTGACAGGAGCCAAGGAAACCGTCGGCGGTACCATGAACGGTGCCAAGGAGTCTGTCTACTCCACCCTCAGTGAAGTGACGGACAGGACACGTGGAGCAGTGCAGGACGGCATGGAGAAGACCAAGACGGTGGTGAGCGGTGGAGTCCAAACGGTGATGGAGAGCAGGGTGGTCAAACTGATGAGCAGCAGCGTGGACACAGCACTGAGCACATCTGAGACTCTCCTGGAGCAGTTCTTACCTGAAACAGAGGAGGAACGAGGTGAGGATAAGGGACGGACCGTTACTGGCACTAGGATATTTTGCTGATATTTAGATTGTGACTTGAAGTTGCTCAGCTTAAAGTTGTGACATTTTCTTTCCTATTGTGACATATATCCAAGGGAAACAGATCCTCAAATGAGAATTTTATTTCATAAAACACAAATATTTATACATATATATTAAGACTTTTAGTGAGAACTGCATATCATGTGATATTCTTGTGATATGCTTCTTATGAGGTATGGCTTTTTAAATTACATTGAAGGAATATCCATTCTGAATGCTCTGTTATAAGCATCAAATAGTCCTAGGAATTATTCAATTTTCCTGGAAAAGAAATATTAATTCTATTCATGAGTGGAACTTTAGACTAAGGAGCATCTCAAAGAGACCCTTGACTAGCAATCTGAAATGAATCTTTTGTCTCAAGAGCCTCACTAATCTTTATAAAACGCCAATGGAAATTCTCAAATCTAACAGTTGCTTCTTTGTCCTGTTTCTCTGCTTAATCTCTCTCAGAAAGTGAAGTGAAGAACTCCGGAGGACTGGAAAATAACAGCGATGCACCCAGTTACTACGTACGGCTGGGGTCTCTCTCCAGCAAAGTGCGGGACAGGGCTTACCAGAGGGCTGTAGGTAAAGTCCGTAATGCCATACAACGCAGCCAAGAGTCCATATCTCAGCTAAACCACACCATGGATCTAGTAAGTTGATCTGAGGTTCATTCAGAGATATATAATAACTGTCAAAATACTGTCTTCTAATATCATGTTTTTTTATTAGATTGAATATACCCGCAATAATCTTGATGTGTCTAACCAGAAGCTACCTGAGAAACTGAGTTCAGTGATGGGCTGGAAGACTGTCTCTCAGAGTCAAGAAGAAAATGAGATGGTCACAGACAACGAAGCCGAGGTATCTGAGATATCATATGACTGAAATTAGGGCTGCACGATTTCTGCAACATTTTGGTGTTTTGCAATACATATTTACTTAAATCACAGTACGTTTTACTTCAAAATTTCACATTTAATTCAAAGTATTACTAGCCATTTCTTTGTAATAATATGTGAAATATACATTTATGTTTTTATCCAAAGCAACATACTATAGCACTTACTATTCATACTATACATTAGTTTTTTTATCAGTATGTTTATATACTAAATTTATGTGTGAAAATTGTTTCAAAGTACACCCTACATCAAATGCTTCTAGTGTTGAAAAATGTGATTGTTTTAAAAAAATATAAATCTTTTTACTTCAGTTTTTTAGGCCATATTGACAAAACATTATGATTTTATTTAAAAATATACTATTGAAGAATATATATCAAACAAAATAAGAAAGATATTGTAATAACATTCATAACTGTAAAATACAAAAAGGTAATACAATGTATTTTATGTCAAATTAAAATACTACTATTTCAATCTTAATTTTTACATTTTTATTTTGAGGTCAAATAGAGTTAATTAAATCGCAATCTGGGCGATTTGACAATTGCACTAAGCCATATCACAATGTGGATTTTATTTCAATATATCGTGCAGCCCTACTGGAAATTATTTTAAAACTACAATTACGTTTTTAGAAACATGAAATGCAGCTACATTATTGAGTATTACTCAAGTTCTCGTTTTCTCTCTTGAAAATGTTTTTTTTTTTTCAATCAGCAAATTGAATCGCGCACATTGACCATTGCCCACAACCTCAGCCAGCAACTCCAGAGCACATGTCTGGTCTTGGTGTCCAGTCTCAAAGGTCTCCCTCAGAACATCCAGGTCCAGGCCGTCTCCGCCAGTCACTCCGCCATGGAGATCTACAGCAGCTTCAGTAAAGCTGCCGCTATAGGAGATCTGTCCAGCAGCGTCCTCTCCACCAGTCAATCCCAGCTGAGCAGAATAAGAGATTCCATGGATAACGTCATGGACTACCTGCTCAACAATACACCTCTCAATTGGCTAGTAGGTCCATTTTACCCACATGCAGACCGCGGGACCGCAAATGGCCCCGAATGTGACAAACCAAGGACCCTTCGAGACTCTGAATGAAGACCAGAGGGTCAAGAAGACCTTTCTCTACTACTGAAAACAGTGAGACTTTCTGTGATGACTATTATAATATATATATATACAGAGTTTAAAGAAGTCTGAAGTGTCTTAACTTTACTATTGTAAACCTGCATATACCTAATCTTTTTAAAACACAGTTTGATTTGCTGTCTTTTTATTGTTTTTGTACATTTCTAATAAAATAATACATTTACAATATTCCTCTTGGTGTGTGTTGATTTGAGGATAGAAATGTATAAATCTATATCAGGACCGCTGAAATGTTCAAATATATAAAAATCAAACTGTTCAAAAAAACGTTATATTTTGCTGTTTGTTTATTTATTATATATTAACTCTACAATTTAAACTTATTTTAATAAGTCAATGTACATAAAATAAAATAACCACTACAAAGTATCACACACAGGTTTAAGGTATTTCCACCTTTATGAGCTTTCACAGAGAACAACAGACTAATAAAATACAGTCTCTAAAACAACACTCTTTTCACAACTGTTTTCCACCTATCTTTACAATGTAGGCTAAAATAGATCAGTTAACTGCTAAATGAGAAATACAGTTAAAATCAGAACAATCTCAATTCATTTGAAGCATTAGATTACATGTGAGGAAAAGAGTAATGAGGCTTAGAGCTGGCATACTCGTTGTGGCTTTACCTGAAGAGGAAAAAAGTGTGTGGGGGGGGGGAGAATAAAGAACAAAACTGTAAGAAACAGTCAAGATATGTTTTAATATGTTTGTCAAGTAACGATTACACTATTTGTCTTCAGCTTACCTAATGCAGACTGTATTTGCAGAGTTTCTGTTTCTTTTGGTAGCACAGGTTCTACAGTTGAGAAAAAGACTGAGGTTAATAAAGCCTTACAACTGGCCACTCCGGAAAAAATCTGGAAAAACTTAAACCTCTGAGCCAAAATATTTAGCATTTTGAAAAAAAAAAATTTTTTTTTTGCTTAATCAGAATGGAATGACTTTTGTCGCATTAGCTTTGTGAACACAAAAAATGATGGACATGTTTCGGATATATTAAAGGATCAACAGCAACAAAAAACAACACTTGTCTCCTTCCTGAATGACCAACATAGGAAATAAATGAGAAATATGAAAAAATACGAAAACTCAGATAATCTTTTGGTCGTACAAACTACAAATATGTCATGATGCAAAACAGGACTGCAACACAAAGCACGTTTTTGCAAATGTGTAAAATCAATAATTCTTTATATAGCGCTACATGGGAATCTAGTGGTCACATCATGGCATTACATATGTTTTACTTTTTTATTCTCACAAGTTGACACTAATCAGCCTTTCAAATTCTTTTTATATTTTAACATGAAATACTGTTTTGATCGAAAAACAATAAAAAACTATTAGAAAAATAAAATTGTACTATTTTCAATGGGGAAAATTGGCAAATGATCATAATTATTGCATAAATATTAATTAGTACCATAAAATTACCTCAAAATTCAAAATAAAAAATATTATTGAACAAAAACGTATTACATTGATTTTACTGAATCTAAAAAAGTTACATTTCAACCCCTAAATGAAGATGCTTGAACTGACTTAAAACCAGCTTTTTGGGGTTTACTCAACTTAAAGAAAAGTTTTTGCATTACCTTAAAAAAATGAATTTGCTCTATGCTTTCATCAAATACAAAATAAGAAGTTCAACTTGAACATAAACTCAAAATAGTATTGTTGAATAGTTTGTCTAAGTTGGGTATGAAAAGATTATTTAAGATGACTTCCATTCACCAAAGAAACTTCTTTATGTACTGAAATGGAAGAAACCTCACAAAAGAAAAACACTAATCACTCTAATACAACATAGAGATAATAATTTTATGTAAAGTCAACATTTTTGAAAATAGAGTTTGTATAACAAAACAAAAGTTGGATTTTTGACAGTACATAATACTCATCAAAAGTGACCTACCTGTAACTGTGACCTTCACTGTGCTGAGAGCCAAGCCCTCCGAGTCAAGAACTTTGTATGTTCCGGTGCTGCGGACCGTAACATTCCTGAGAATCAACGTGTTGTCTCTCTTTTCCAGATAGCCTTTCTTGTTTATGACTGCATCTTTTTCCCACAGGACTGTCCAGTCTGTTTCATCACTGTTTTGAAAAATCACTTGCTCAGCTTGATGCGTGTGCAGATCCAGCACCAGTTCTTCCCCAGTCTGCACAGGTTTGATGTCCTTGTGATCTACCACGGGAAGAGGAACAACGCATCGATTTAGAGCTAGTCATTATAGTTAACTAAAGTAGAGTTAGTAGAGTTAACTAAAAATAAAACATTTTCGTTACGTGAAATAAAATACAATATATTATATCAACAAGTTGCAAAGGCAACATTTCTCATTCTCATTTAGTTTAACGTATTGTGATAAAATAACAAAAAAATTCAAACTGAATAATTAAAAATGAAAAATTATATAAATATAAAAATATAAAAATGACAAAAATACTCAACAACATTATTAAAACTAAAAACAAATTAACTAAAAACTAGGCTATTTATATTAAAATATATAATAATAAAAAATCACTGATTTAAAGTGCATGTTAAAGCAATATTCCAGGTTCAATATAAATTAAACTAAATCAAAAGTATTTATGGCATAATCTTAATTATTACAAATAATAATAATCTAACTTCCTTGATTTCTTTGAGAGAAGCAAAACATGAGGTCATGTAGTAAAAGAGACCAAATTTTGGAGGATTTAAAAGCACAAATGTTAAGATTATAATTTTATAAAATAATTTATGATGACTTCAGCTAAAGCATGTGTGTTATGTGAGCTGTAAAGATTTGTCTATATATATATTAAGTCCATTTCTAAGTGAAAACTGTTGTTACACCATTTTTCAGTGTATTAGACTACAAGTGATGTCGATTGAGCTAAACTTGTACCAAACACAGATTATTTATTTAACACTGCTATAATCAGAATCAGAATGAGCTTTATAATGTGTTCTAGTGTTAAAGTGCCCTCACCGATGACTGCAAGTTGGACGCTCTGAATGAAAATTCGGTTCTTGATACTCGATTCCCCAACCAACAAGTAACACTCATAAATGCCTGCGTCGCTGAATCTGACATCCTGCAAGACCAGAGAGCAGTTTCCCCTCACAAGCAGTTCCTCTGGGACATCCAACCGGCCTCTATAAGCCTCCCCCTGAAACTGCTCCGGTCCCATTCGCTCAAACACCGAATCGCTTGTGGTCTGCCACTGTATGTGAGGCTTGTGATCAGACTCCAGGTGTGATGCCACAGAGCACGGCAGGACAGCCGGGAGACCCACCTTTGATGACGTATGGACAACCATTGAGAGGGGAGAGGAGCCTATAGAGACAAGTTCGATGAAATACACATTATTTGACATAACAATAAAGCACAAAATGCTAATAAATGATAAAGTTGGCATATTTTTGTCATTGTCATTTACTTACAGACACAAATAAGGAGCCACAGCATCAGAAAGGCTGACATCCTGAGAATAAATTGTATTAATTACTAAGACTGGAGCCAAGAGAACAATTATTATTTCCAGCCCAGATAATCTAAAGTCTGAGATAACAGCATTGTGTTCTATTAAGTAGTGCTCTATATGGCAAGCCAAGTTAGCTTTTAATATAATTGCATTTTTAATAGTAACAATTAAGTTTGAGAACGCTTTGATTTAATTGTTACTAGTGACAAATACCATTAGAGAGCTCTAATTCAATTCCTACAGTAACAAATGCATTAACAATTGAATTGTGGAGCTCTACAATGGAGTTCTTACTAGCAATTAAGATCAGAGCACTCTCTAATTCAGTTGTTACTAGAAAAAATGCAATTATAATGTCCTCTAATTCAGTTAATAGCTGCAGTTGTTACAGGGTGATTTCTGATGGAGAGATCTTTAATTTAATTGTTCTTAAGAACTACAATTGAGATCTCTAATTCAATTGTTGTTAGAGTTAGAGTTCTCTAATTCAGTTGTTAACCCAGCAGGCACCTTGATGTTAAAAAGACATCAAGTTGACATCCAACATTGGCGTAAAAAAAAAAAACAGGTCAAAAATGACGTCAAAACTTCACATCCATTTGACATCCACACACTGGTGTTCTTTAGACCACCAAAATAATGACAAAAAAATCTATGCAATGAAAGAAAAGGTTTATTCAACAAACTTGAAATCAATCATGCAAATGTAAATTAATTCTGGTTTTGAACAAAGATCGCAGAACAACAGATTAATAATTACTGACATTAGTCCAAATCACAATCTCAATTTGATTCGTTGTGCAGCGATACTTCCTGATTGGCCAACTTCCATGACATTACGCATTATACGGTGAATTGAAGAGTTTTGCCAAATGGAGTACAACTATAGCAGTGTGCCATCACTGCCATGGGTTAACCTCCCACACAAAAAAAGCGGTTGTGTGTCACACACATTTCAAACTGTCGCATGCGTGCTACAGTGGTAGATGCAGTCAAAGCATCTTTGTTCTACCACGTGGTAGTCATGCATTCACAAAAAAACTACCAGAAATAGTCATAGCACAAAGCCATATTTTATTGAAACACATTCTTGAAAGTGTTCAAATGTACCCATGTATCCACCTGAGAGTGACAGAACATGAGCTGGACACAAGGTCACAGTCTCTTTTAGGATTGTCAATGCTTTTGAAGCAGAAGCTCTCTCGTCAATACTAGCATAGCATCAAGGTGTGGTATTAAACGGCAGAGAAAGCTTTGTCATTGAATGGGCATTAGAAAGCACATGAGTATGATGTGAAATGGACATCAAGTTTCTGACGTTAGTTTGATTTTGGGATACGTTTCAAAAGGAGATGTGGTCCGAAGCACCAGTTAAGAAAAAATTATACGCATATTTAATCAGGCCGACAAAGAATTCATATTATGCAATGAATATTGATCAAACACACAAATTATTGATGTCAATACGACATCATTTTGACGTCTAAACCATGACATTAATTTGATGTAAACTAAATGTCATACACATTGGCCTATATACACCAATTTCAGTGTGAGTATTACTCATATTTTCACTCTAGATGAAATTGCTGTCCAAACTGACCTTAAAATTATGTTATACAGCATCTTGATCAAGTCTTGAATAATATTTGACTCAAATTGATATCAATTGATCTTAGGTGCCGGTGCCAGCTGGGAAGTGTTAGAATTCCAATTAGAGAGCTCTCAAATTGAATTGTTACTTGTAAGAATTTCAATTAAATAAATTCAATCATAATTAAGGCACTTTTCAATTAAACATATATTTAATGTGTGTTTACAAATTTGACTGAGCTCGTTGACTGTAATTAAAGTAATAATTGAGCTCTCTAACTGCAATTTAATTATAGATCTCTCAGAATATAATTGTGACTATTGGAATAATCTAATCGTAATTGTTTACTAGTAAAAACATATTTTTGTAGTTCTTACTAGTTCTTAATATTAAAACGCAAGTAGGACGAGTAATGCAGGGTGTATTTAAAGCTAGCTCGGCTTGCCATATGTCCGTCTGTGTTTGAACGCGCCTCGCTCGCGCCTCAGTTTCAGATTCCTGGAGCTGCAGCAACGCTGAGAGGACGCTGTTCGGCGAAACGAAACTTAAACTCAACAGACCTCAGTCTATACTCAAACCAACAAGACCTTAATATATTTGATAACAGTCCGTTAGCACGGATATCTGGAGGACAAGAAGCAAATTACTTGTTGTTTTCATGATTATCTATTAACCTCACCGTTTTTATTGATTAACCTCTTTATTCCTAAAAGAATGCAACATAAATCTCCGCAGAATATCAGCTACTAGCCTTCTACTGTGTTGCTATTAAAGACATGTCTTACCAGATCCTTATGTCCATCTTGCACTTGTGTCGGCTCCTGATCTTGCCAGAGATGTATGAGTGCAAACAGCTCAGCAGCGAATATATAGCCTACTATTAGCCTATCTCTCTCCATTTCCCCAAAACGAAACTTATATATAAGGTCAGTCGAAACCGTTGGGTATAGCTTAAATAAGGCAGCCAACTATTTCATCGGAATATTGGGGAGATTTAGTCAAAAGAGTTGATCATCAAGATGATGATGATTAATATTATACTGGAAAAAGGCAACTTGCATGCGTGCCAATCTGCCCATATTCGGTCAAGTGCTTATGTTTCAAGATCATTTATTTAGTTTATTCACAACGCTGTTAAAGAAAAGGGAAGCAAATGTAAATGTTTTAAACAAGTCTATACTAAATAGTAATAAAAAACTAAACTAAATTAAAATCCACAAATAGCCGTGCTGTGTCCATTTGTGTGAATTTATATAAGAGCTGAATCATGGAATCAATAACATGAACTGAGACATATAAAACCAATGCAGCTAAATAAATATATATTTATATATACCTTATTATTACAAAATTCATTACGTTTTGAACCGGTTCTTTTAACGAACTGTTTGAAAGAACCGATTCGCGGCAATTTAGGAGTTCCCAACAGAAATCTCGCGATACTTCAGATTAGATACCACCACATTACAGTGCGCGATAGAGACAGGTAAGATGGCGGCGCTGGAGACTGAAGCAACACAGCAGTTGGCCGTAAGCAACGGAGAGGTAAGAATAGCCGAAATGATCAAGTGTAGCCTTCAAATGGACGTGTCAACGAACAGCTTTCATATAGTCCACACCTTCACGAAAGTAAATTCTTGTTTCGTGTCAGTTTTAAAGAAGAAAACCGGATTGCCGGTCTGAATCAGCGACCCCTTTAACGCGAGTTCAACATGCGTTGGGGCAGAAATCCTGCCTGAGTCACGAAGGGTCTGTCCGATTGTGTGACCTATTTTTACCGGCACATCTAATTTTTACAAAACCGAACAAAGCTTAATCTATTCAGTTTATCTATCTCACAGACTGTATTTCAAAGCCTAGCGAACTGCTGCTTTCCTTGACCGTATTTTTGGGCATCATCACGTTTGAACCCGTCTTTGATGCCCTTAAACGCTGTCTAGGTATTACAGACGGCCCTTCAGATATTGATCCACGTAGTGTTATGAGCTGATGTCTGAGTTGATCAGTGTTAGCATGCCGGCTAACTAGCTGCCTAGCTCTTCTGTTAGCGTCACATGTCAAAGCAGTTTAAAGATGGAAGTATTGTGCAATCCTATTAATCCGCCAGCTAGACCTTATAGTGACAACTTAGCACGTGTCTTTGTGTAGACAGAGGAACTGTAGTGGTGGGGGTGGTAAGTTTTATAATGATTAGGCTATAGCATGTAACGTTAGTCAGCTATTTGGGTATTGGTTTAAGTCAGGGGTGATCAGTCCTGCTATTAGAGATCTGCTTTCATTCAGAGATTTATTGCAGCCATGCTCCTGCTGTTATTTTCTAGTGAACATGAAGACTTTTGTTAATTATTTTTGATGGATTTAGACCTAAACCCTTAGGATAATAATTATAAGTTGAATATTTATAGCACTTTCCAGAGCTCAAAGCGCTTACAAATCAAACCAATACAGTAACAAACATCACAGACAATCATAGTATCAGAAGTGAGAATTTGCTATTGGCCTGCTGCTGGATTAAGTAGCTTTGATAGCAAGGTTAGATTCACTTATTTGGATGAATACATTTATTATATTTACACTTATGCATTTAGTAGACGCTTTTATCCAAAGGGACTTTACAGTGCATTCAGGCTATACTTTTTTATCATTATTTGTGTTCCCTGAGAATTGAACCCACGATATTTTGCATTGCTCTATCACTGAGCCACAGAAACACTTACTTTACTGTCACCTTTACTGACTGAATAACCCTGTGGTTACTGATTACACAGGTTATAAAGGTCATATAGGTGGTATCAATCATAAACATTACTCAGGTTTACTGACCTTTTTCCAAAACAGTGCGGGCTGCCAAATGTAAACAAGTGGATAATGGTTTCCCAGCATTTCTTTTGAAATCTTAAGCTTGTTAATTTTATGGGAAACACAAAATAACTAGTCTGATGTCCTTTGTATGTCATCTTGTGTCTTATCCCAAACCCCACCCCCTTTAAATTAACTTGTGTTTTTGCACCCATGTCTTATACACTGGTAGTAATCAATCTCTAGGTGGGGTCTCTCTGTTAATAGTGAGGGGGTGTAATTACTTCTGTTGACAAGAATTACCATGACAACAAAGCATCAGAACCTCCACCTTTTCTGATAGCCCTTTCCATCATCTGTGATTAGCCTTTTTCATAAGAATCTGAAATTACGTCAGCGCAGGGTAAAATTAGTTTCGTTACAGGTCTGCGCCTATTAAAGCAGTTCACCCTTTTCTCAGACACTATGCTTCGATTTCGACCATTTTAGTAAGCTGTGATTGTAAATCTCCATCACCTGTTTTCCGCAAAGTAGTGGGCTTAGAGTATAATCTATAAATCTAAGGTCGCACTGGTGCGTCCATTTGTACTTCTCTCTGTGTTGTTTTAACTTCTATGTCCACTCAGACCGCTGACTTATGCGCTTAAAATAGTGCTAACATCAGATGCTTTTGCCGCAGATTCTCGCGTCTCGGCAAAGTCCCTTTTTTAAATAGTATTATAGTGAGCGTATTATCTCAATTGATACTCGATAATTTCCCTCGGATCACCACATCATGATAAATTACTTCAAAATGACAACATTTATGACCATATTTTGATGCACATTTTTCCAAGAATACATTAAACAATTCTCAGTCCAGTTGAAGCATATTAAACTCAACACAACAATGTAATTCTGATAGAATAGGAACAAAGCCATGAATCAGAGTCATCTCTTGTTTAATATGTATTTCCCAGGGCACATTATACAATGTACATTTCTAGAAAATACTTTACCATAATAATAATAGCGAAAAAATCATGTGGAGAGTCATAATGCACAGCCAGCACCGAATGGACAGAACGGCAAAGCTAACTGAATTATAACTGCCACCATTTAGAATTAAACAAACTTGTATTTGTGATGACCCGAGCTGACCAAACGGTTAATTGTGTAATGTTTGCACTTTGTAGAGTACAGTACCGGCAGTTCAAGCATTTTCATAATATCTAATTTGTAAAAAAAAAAAAAAAACCTTTGATTCTCAAATTCATTCTTGTTCAGTACAGCCGCTGTTGTCACTGGAAAAACTTTTACCCTGCAAGCGCCAATCCGGAAGCCAGGAATGCGGAAGTGTGAAAAAGGCTAATTGGGGTGACCTCAACCATGTCATCAGAAAGCTACATTGTCATGCTGGAATACCCATTCACAACCATATTTCAATGCCCTGGCTGGCTTCAGTGTCTTGGCCCTGACGGTACATGGCCCCGTCCATCGTCCCTTGATGCGGTGCAGTTGTCCTGTCCCCTTAGCAGAAAAACACACCCAAAGCATAATGTTTCCACCTCCATGTTTGACGGTGGGGATGGTGTTCTTGGGTCATAGGCAGCTTTCCTCCTCCTCCAAACACGGCGAGTTGAGTTGATGCTGAAGAGCTGGATTTTGGTCTCATCTGACCACAACACTTTCACCCAGTTCTCCTCTGAATCATTGCAAACTTCAGACGGGCCTGTGCATGTGCTTTCTTGAGCAGGGAGACTGTGCGGGCGCTGCAGGGTTTCAGTCCTTCATGGCGTAGTGTTACCAATTGTTTTCTTGGTGACTATGGTCCCAGCTTTCTTGAGATCATTGACAAGATCCTCCCGTGTAGTTCTGGGCTGGTTCCTCACCGTTCGCATGATCAAACTCCACGAGGTGAGATCTTGCATGGAGCCCCAGTCCGAGGGAGATTTACAGTTATTTTGTGTTTCTTCCATTTGTGAATAATCGCACCTACTGTTGTCACCTTCTCACCAAGCTGCTTGGCGATGATCTTGAAGCCCATTCCAGCCTTGTGTAGGTCTACAATCTTGTCCCTGACATTCTTGGACAGCTCTTTGGTCTTGGCCATGGTGGAGAGTTTGGACTCTTTTGATTGATTGCTTCTGTGGACAGGTTGTCTTTTATACAGGAACAAACTGAGATTAGGAGCTCTCCCTTTAAGAGAATGCTCCTAATCTCAGCTCCCTACCTGTATAAAACGTCTGCTAAATGTAAATGTACCAATAAATTATAGACTGATCATTTCTTTGTCAGTGGGCAAACGTACAAAATTAGCAGGGGATAAAAATAAATATTTTCCCCACTGAATGCTCTACACAAGTGTGTAAACACAGATGTTGATAGCATCCAAAGGTCGATTTTGCATGTTGTTGCATACATTTGTTGATATGTTACTGTATTCTATGTTTTTTGGCCTTATGTTTTGATCCCATTCCCGATCTTGATGGGAGGCCTTTTTTGGACCTATTGTTATCTCAGAGCTGTTATCTCTAATCTTTAGACATCTGGGCCCGTATTCCTAAAGATTCTAAGAATTATCTCAGAGAGCTCCTAATTTAGCTTAAGGATTTCTAACTAGGAGTCTTAGCTTAAAAGTGATTCAAGACCAATCTGAGAGCGAGGAAAAGACAAAAACTTTTATCTTAGTGAGGAGGCGGGTCCGACCCCGTTGCTAGCTATTGGTTGGTTGTCCAAGGAGAAAATAAAAGAGCGCTTTTAAGAGTAGGGTTTATTATAAGCCTTCACTTTGAAATTACAGGCGTAATTTTTCATGTTTTACCACTCTCTCTCGCTTTTTCTCACGCTCTTTCTCACGCTCTCTCGCGCTCTCTTTCTCACTCACACAATATATGTATATATGTTCTTAATTTTTTTATTTACCATGCTGTCATACTTAATGTATTTTATAGGAAATGAACAGCGACATAAGGTTCTGAAAGTGCTGTCAGGTACAGACCCAAATCATCACTGCTGCATAGTTGCATTTTCCAGTTAGCAAATATGTTAATGTAGTGATTACGTCCATTTCTGGTGCTATGGCATTTCTGCGCGTGTTGGGATGTTAACATGTCTTTAATAAGATCGGTCACAAACATGATCCCGGCACGATCTAATGTGTAACGTCTTATTAACTCACTGTCATGCATTGTGTGCAACACATTTCTTCCCCCTCTTCATGTTTCGTTCATTTTCTCCACTGCTAAAGAAACTCTTACGCCCCTTAAAAGTCCTCGTCCGTATTCCTAACAATTTTGGACCTTAAGACCTCTTTTAAGGGTTAAGAATGCTTTCTGAATTACTGTTTTCTTTACTAGGACCTTTTCTTTCATTTTAAGAGGAAACACATTTCCCACATTTCTAAGAACTTTCTTAGAATATTGTTACTAGGAGCAACTCTCACATGTTCTGTGCAGGTGAGCAGTAATGGGGCAGCTGCCTCAGGTCAGGTAGCCGAGGCAGGTGCGACTGCACAGGACCCCCAACAACCGCAACAGCAGACCAATGCCTGGCAGGTGATTAAAGGTGTCCTCTTCAGGTGAGTCCTTAATGTTGTGCACCTAAATGATTGTTTAACTCTATAATTGTTTTTTCTTGTCTTCATATTTACTTTAATAACCTTGTCTTTATTTGACAGAGGTGGTTTGTTTTTGACCAAAAAAAAGTAAAACTCAGTGATGTGATTGGTAACTTATTATAGATAATTTGGTATAGTGTTTGAGCAAGGTTTGCTGTTTTTCAGTGAATTTGAATTACATCTCCAGGGTTTCTGTAGTATCAAAATAGGTTTGAGAATTGTCAACCATGGCTGGAATTGCCTTTTGAAGTTTTGATATTGTAAGTTAACAACCCCAGTATGAGCCCTAAGGATCTGTATTACTCA
The DNA here is from genome assembly GCA_027422405.1 of Ptychobarbus kaznakovi. Taxonomy (NCBI): domain Eukaryota; kingdom Metazoa; phylum Chordata; class Actinopteri; order Cypriniformes; family Cyprinidae; genus Ptychobarbus; species Ptychobarbus kaznakovi. Next base: position 9,632,788 of record CM049813.1, read on the forward strand.
ACAGACATCCCGTGAGAGGAAAGCAACTCAACTCTTGAGCTGTTCTGGGTGCTCTAATTGATATCAGGGGATTTTATGTTAACTTATGTTAACATTTCATACTTATGCAATATATAAAGCTTATTGTCACAATTAAAGTAATTAGCTTCTCCAGTAATATTTCTATACATTCACTTTATCCATATGTAAGGTGGGCTTTTTCACAAAAAGAAAAACTTTAAAATCTGTCTCGTACTATAGATGATATTGTTAGGCAACAGTATTGCATCATGAGTTTTGGGATTATGTTTTCTGCATATCATGGGGTGAAGACTAACGTGAGTCTGCTCTTGTGTTTGTGTATCACCCAGGATTTTTGTCATCTGGGCTATAAGTAGCTGGTTCCGCAGTGGTCCATCAACTCCAGATCCCAGCACTCCCGCTGGAGCTCCACGACTGCCCAGCCGAAACCTCTTCCCCAAGGACACCCTTATGGTATTCATAATCAAAAATATAATCCTTTTACATATACAGGTGCATCTCAATAAATTAGAATGTCAAAAGTGGAAACGTGTAGTTAGTTTAAGAATTGGTGGGCTTTTGTTAAATGTGAGCCTGAAAATCATCACAATTAAAAGAACCAAAGACTATTAAACTACCCCAAACATTCAGTGGCTGTGTGCATTGAACAGAAAGTTGAGGGAAGGAAAAAGTGTGGAAGAAAAAGATTATTTAATACAAAATCGAGTTTCACAATTTGAAGTTGAAGGAATTACTGAAATAAATGAACTTTTCCACATTTGTCTAGAGTTTGGAGAAGCTCATATTTATCCAGCCACAGTCCAATGTCATCCCATTGTATAACTACCAATAAGCAGGATATCTAATCAAGCACATAACCAAATTCTCCCCAGAGAATAAGATCTGGTTTGTGTCTGCTTCCATGCAGTACATTCACCTCCATGCCACGCCGAATTGACCTGTCATCTTCTACAGAAGAGTTATATGAAGTATTCTAATTTGTTGAGATAGTCAAAAATCATGAGAAAACTGAGAATATTTACAGATTTCACCTGAACACAGACGCAACTGTATCTGGTAAGATCCAGCAGGAGATCTGGTGAGATATACAGATGACGCACTGACCAGCAAGATCTGGTTTATGGAGATTGGACCACAGGGGAGTCGGGAGATGGCTGCTTTGAGCATAACCAAGAGCTGGACCTCTCTGAGGTTGGACGCAAAAGCTTTCTATAAATGTGAATGGAATAGATATGAGAGATGCATGGTTTTGTAAGAAGTAACATTGATTTATGATTGTACATGTTTAGCGGCACTGTCGAAATCCAAGAATACACTTTTTTTGGCATGATTTGCTGATAGTCCGCCGGTGTTTGTTCGTACAGAGTTTGAAGCAGAACGGTTCTATATACATCCACATTTACTTCACCAAGAGTGGCTTCCATCCAGACCCCAAACGCAAGGCCCAGTACCGCAGGCTGTCCACGGTCCATGCCACTCGAAGTGAGTGTCCAGTTTTTGGTTGTATTACTTCTCTCATTCACCTCTGTGACATTTGTGTTTTTGCTGCTCACACGTTTGACTGTGTCAGCAGGCCTAAAATAACACATTATCAGTGCATGGGTGAACCCTCTTTAAAGCCTAGCGCCCGTTTTCACACGCTTCCTCTTCAACAGTGCTCAACAAGTACAAGAGGAGGAAGTTCCTCAAGACCAAGAACCTGTTGACGGGAGAAACCGAAGCTGATCCAGAAGTGATCAAGGTAAGTTGTTGAAAAAAAACAATGAGATTTGCCTCATTGAAATAAGTTAATCGATATTGATCTTGGTTTGTCCGCCATCTTCCCCATGGCATTCATTTCTGTGCATTCTGGGATTTCCTTTTTAATGAAGGACGTGTGTTGTGAATTTTCTAAAGTTTTGTTATGTTTGTACATTCCCAGCGGGCTGAGAGTCATGGGCCTGTGGAAATCATATCCCATTGGCATCCCAACCTCACTATCAACATGGTGGACGATCACACGGCTTGGGTGAAAGGCTCTGTCCCCCCACCTCTTGACCAGCGTAGGTTTTTTGTTTTGGTGCTAAACATCTCATATTTTTGATACAACTTATTAAGCCTTAGATGAATCTAGAATCACCTCCGGTAACCTGAGCACTTTTGTTCCTCTCAGATGTAAAGTTTGATGCAGTGAGTGGAGACTACTATCCCATTGTTTATTTCAATGACTACTGGAACCTGCAGAAGGACTATTACCCCATAAACGATAGCCTGCAGAATCTGCCCCTCCGGCTCACCTACTGCCCCCTCTCCTTGTGGCGCTGGCAGTTATATGCCGCCCAGAATGCCCGCTCCCCCTGGAACTTCCTGGCAGAGGACACTTACGAGCAGTCAGATGAGGACCAGGATTCTGTTAAGGTTTGTACTGCACTCAAGAAAATATTTGTATTGGTTTAGAGATCCCAGTGAGAGACGGGATTTCTTTAATATTAAAATGTTTGAGAGCAAATGAGGGTCAAAAATGTTTCTAGCTGTATGTACTGTATATAGATATTGGAATGTAGAAAATGTGAATATGGTTTTTGTTTTTCATACTTATAAATGATAAATATTACTATATGAATAATTGGTTTTAATCAATATTCTTATTTTGTATTTTTTCTTTAGCAAGTACAGATAAGTGACACCATTTGTTGGGTATAAAAAAGTAGTACCCTACAATTCCATTAAATCATGATTATACTGTAGCTTATGTAAGGTTTTGTTTGCATAACTTTTATTTTATAGCGATTCATTAAGTTAACAGCGCAATATTTTAAATGGTCTAAAATAAAAATGTATTTTAGGTAATTAAAATAATTTAGGAAAAAAATGGACACTGATAAAACTGTTAGAATTTTTGCAGATTAATACAACTTTGATAGTGCATATGGTCTAGTTTTTTCATTGTCGAATAGATTTAGCTTTTGTGGTAAAATGCAAAAATTAATTTGTTTTGGTTATTGGAACACTTCAAATATTAGTAGAAATATGTATTGGTTGTAAAAAGAAGTGTTCAGTAGTGCTCATAAATACCTGCTCGGGTAGTATTTTCAATTGAAATGAGTAGATGCTTAGACACGAAACAGTCAACTGAGCTTAAATCATGACGATTAATTAGTGATGTAATGTTAAAATTACAAACGATGTAACCAGAGCCGATCCTCCCTATACGCAGAATACGCAAGCTGCGTAGGGCCCCCGAAACACCAGGGGCCCCCTTAATCCAAAATATGTTTTAATTTTGGGTTCGTTTTGGAGTTTGGCCAGAGGTTATGAAAACATGAATGCTCGAATGATCATTTCAAGACGAAGTGAAACCCAGACAACTGCATTGCATCCATTCGTGCATCTCAAACACATTCTGCGTAGGGAGAAGTCTAGGATCGGCTCTGGATGTAACTACTTTGAGAAATGCCATTAAAATGACTTGTGTTAAAAAACATACTTATTGTCTGTCTCAACAGGTGGCTCTACTTGAGACCAACCCCTACCTCCTGGGACTGACCATCGTTGTTTCCATCGTCCACAGCATTTTTGAGTTCTTGGCCTTCAAGAATGGTAAATAAATACTGATGGATGTGTCTGGTAATTGATCGAGACTTGTGGGTTTTGGTGTCTGTGCTGCGTGGCGTCTCTCATTTCACTTTCTCTGCAGATATCCAGTTCTGGAACAGCCGTCAGTCTCTGGAGGGGCTGTCTGTGCGCTCCATCATATTCGGGGTGTTCCAGTCTCTGATAGTGCTGCTCTATATCCTGGACAACGAGACCAATTTTGTCGTCCAGGTCAGCGTATTCATCGGCCTGCTCATCGACTTCTGGAAGATCACCAAAGTCATGGATGTCAGGGTGAGATGATGCCACTGCCCGGCATTTTGGATGATTTTAGTTGAATGGCTAGGCTTGAATTCTTGGATCTCGATGTTGATTCTTGTTTTCTTTTTCCTAGCTGGACAGAGTGAACAGGATTGCTGGAATTTTCCCACGATTGATATTCAAAGACAAATCCACATATGTGGACTCTTCAACAAAAATCTATGATGACGTAAGAAACCTTTTAGCTGCAATTTACAGGCGATTCATCAAATACACATCATTTATTCAAAGTTTGAGAAATTCCTATTTTGTGTTGTTTTTTTCCCCCAGATGGCTTTTAAGTATCTGTCCTGGCTGTTGTACCCTCTCTTTGGATGCTATGCCGTTTATAGCTTGTTATATGTGGAACACAAAGGCTGGTACTCTTGGGTGCTCAGTATGCTTTATGGGTTCTTGTTAACCTTCGGTAAGTGTAACTTCACTTCATGTTTGTAATGGCGGCGTTTGACTGCATTTCTGATAAGCATAAAAATGCTCAGAGTCTGTGGCAAATTAAAATCAGTGACTAGATGCTTGAGGGGAATTCCACTTTTTCACCTTCAAGCCCCAAAGGATTTTCTACAGTTCTGTAAATAGAATAAAGAGAGAGCGCTGTCCACAAGGACACACTGTCACGTGTCACATTCATATTTAATGGTTTTTAAAGTGAAAATAACTAACTTTTTGCCATTTTATGCAGTTGGCAGATGCTTTTATCAGGTCTTCTGTGGGTCTTAAAAATACCCCATGATTTACTCACCATCATATTTTCACTGGAGCTTATGCTACACCTACATTCTCGTGAACACACGTACGACAGTTAGCGGAAGCTACAGATTATTATTTTCTTCTTGCAAAATTATTTTTCTTACACAAACATATCGCTTTGCTTCAGAAGGCCTTTATTAACACCCCGGAGCCGTGTAGAGCACATTTTAGGATGGATGGATGCACTTTTTTTGGGCTTCAAAATCTCATTCACTGCCATTATAAAGCTTGGAAGAGCCAGAAAATGTTTTAAATATAACTTATAAATAGACATCTCATGTAATTTAAATATATTATAATTTTCCTGTTGTGGTGAACTATCCTTTTAAGGCCTTAAAAAGATCTTAAATCAGAACAGAAAGTCTTAGATGCCTACATTTTAGTTTTAATGTTACTAAAAATAAATATTGTTTTCAGTATTTATCTTGCTTTCCAATACAAATATGGAAATATCTTTAAATCAAGATCGATTTATTGTGCATGATGTGAAATGAAGATATTAAGTGAGTTTACACTTAAAACAAGGATAAGTGTCAATGGGGTATGAAAAAATTATTTTACATTTTTAATTAAGTCGATTTTTCTGAGCCCATTGGTTGATATTTGTTCTTGTTCAATCATAAACTCATTTTGAGATCTTCTCAATTAAATGCATTTTCATCTTTAAACATTTGCACTGGAAAACAAGACAAAAAAAGAATAATATATATTGCAGTTTTCTTTACTTAAAAGTATTACATTTATCCTCATAAAACCCGCAGAAACCTTGTTTATTCAAAGTGACTTGCCGTGGATTCAAGATATAGATTTTTACCAGGTCACGCTTTTCCCTGGGAATCAACCCCATGACTTTGGCGTCAGTAATGCCATGCTTGACTGTTATAGGAGCTATAGGAACTTCAGTGTGAAATTCTGTTTGGTGATCAGATTCAGCTTTAAAAAATGACAATGTCTATCATTCAGAAATATATTGTCAAATCACTGTCTACCACTCGTTCAAATGTTTTATAGATCCTTCACAATGGTTAACTATGTAACTGATGCATTAGTTAGCATACTGACAACATGCTTTGCCTGAGGTTTTAGACCATTTGGATGGTAAAAAAAACATTTTAGGGAAATTTGTGAATGTTAATTTATTTAAACACAGCCGTTAGAGCAACAAACATTTTAGCCTCCCACCAGGAGCATTGCAGTTTTCCATTGGCATGTGACATTAAAAGTGATCTCAAGAGTCCTCAAGACAGACTAGTTGTTCAGGTGTCCCACTGATTTTAAATTGTTTTCACACATCCTTATTATTTTCTTGAGTTATGACATGCCCAACTGTAATAAATAAATCAAAAATCCATCCATTTGCCATGTTTTGAATTATAAATGCTTTGTTTTCGCTAAAGGGTTCATCACCATGACGCCGCAGCTCTTCATCAACTACAAGATGAAGTCAGTAGCCCATCTTCCCTGGAGGATGCTCACCTACAAGGCCCTGAATACCTTCATAGATGACTTGTTTGCCTTCGTCATCAAGATGCCAATGATGTACAGAATAGGTTGTCTGCGAGATGGTACGTGCTTATACTTTGAATTTCTCAATATGATCGCTTCAGTGAAGTGTCATGTTAATAATATCCAGTATTAATTGAATGCACCACCATTTCTCCACAGATGTGGTCTTCTTCGTCTATCTGTATCAGCGCTGGATTTACAGAGTGGATCCCAACCGTGTGAATGAGTTCGGGACCAGCGGAGTGGACCAGAGCAGGGACAGCCCAGCCCAGCTAGCAGCTGCTGACACAACCGCTGCCATCACAGATAAATCAGAGGGGGAGAAGAAGAATGATTAAGCCCTTTTATCCCCCGCCCTTGCCCTCTGGTCTTGTAAAGGTGTGATAAGCCATCTTCAAGGCTGAGTTTATGTTTAATTGTCAGGGAAGGGAACTGGATTAATGGTATTACGTAAAAGACTGCAGGAAAAAAGTTCAGTTCAGCGTTCCTCCTTTGTGTGCGATCCACAGGAAAAAAATAATATTTAATGTAGGCTTCCTAAAATCATTCTTTTTCAATCTCTCATATTTTTGCAGTCATAGTGAAGTAAAATGTGATGTACTGTATTGTATATTTTTGGGTTGGTAACACTAATAATTTGAAGGGTTAGGTGGTCCGTAATTAAATCCTATTGGCTGGAGTGAATAGGGGCGATTGCAGTACATATCATTTAGTTTTTTGAAGTACAAGAGCCAGGAAAAGAAGCTCAACGCAGCCTCGCTGGTCTCCTGGTATTGTGTACTTATTTTCGGTTCATTCCATGTGTGAAGGGGTACCAGGAAGCAGTTGTGTAGTGTAGGACGGAGGTGGCCAAGAAAATAAAAAAACAGCCAATTCTGTTCAAACGCTACCCGTGTGCGAGGCAGACTTTTCACTTTATTAAAACTAGAATTGATGTTGCAAACCTAAACAAAAAAGTAAGAAATAACAGCCTTGTAGGTATTAATATATCATTATTAATAATATTAATAACTATGATCATGATTTTTTTAAGCTGCTGATTTTTTTTGAATGTTCTAAAACTGTACAGCATCTCAGCTTGTAAAACGTAATCATGCTGACATCAACCTGTCTAGCAATAGCTGAAGTGAGCAAATACCTCTCACTGAGAACTAGTTTCATTACATTCACACTCCACGGCGGGAGCACCACGTGTCACGTCAACAGTCCAAGAATGCGTGAGATGAAATGCCTGGTTTGTCTTTGGTTTTGTTTTTTGGTGCCGTACTGAATTTGATCTCTCATGTTTATAGTAAAGCATAAGTGCAGTTTAACTTGGACATTGTTTTATTCATGTCTCAGGAGTTGTGCATTTGTGGCTTTTAAAGGTGTGACATTGGGCTTATAAAAAAATATGCATCAAAGGAAATCAAAGCCACTTAATGAACCAAGGGTAAAGTTAAACATTTGATTACACCATATGAAGTCCTCTGGTTTAGCACAAATCTCTCTGCCTTAAAAATGTTTAGCGGTTTCCAATGAAAATACTTTTATGACCATAACTACTTTGTTTAAATAGTAATTATTATAAAATAATATATATTAAAATAGTAATAGGAGAATTCCTTTAACAGGTTGGTTTTGGTATAAACTAGCAGATTTGCATTTGAGCAACAAAGCTTAATTTTTGCTGCTTTGTGGTGTTCTTATAATTAAGAAATAAAAACATCGGCCATGAAAAAGAAAATATATTGATTTCTCGGTAGGTTTAGACTTTTGGGGGCCTAAAATGTATTGAAGATAACTTTTCTCTACAACCATTTCTGTAAGGCTTTGTCAGAATTTAGGACGATACACATTGAGTCACCTATCTAAATGTATTTTTACTATCATGTCTTTTCACCTACTGTATGATATAACACAAAGCTGGGCAATGGAGCTGCAGAAAGCTAATTATTTTGTATTGTATAGAGCTGTGATCTGATTCACAAATGCACTCAGATTGTTTTGTTTTAAGGGTAGGAGTAGGTATGGACATTAAAAAAAGCCTCAACCCACATGAATAAGATGCTGCTAACACAATCTGATAGGTAGCATTTTTCGCTATCGAGCTATGCTACCTATCTTTTAATGGGAAGCAGCACAATCTGAGCGGGTAGCACACTGACACCTAGCGGCGAACATTCAGCATTACGCAAAGGGTTTCAGTCACCGATGTCATAAGAAATGCTCTGATCACACTGCAAAGTAATTTATTCTGCGATCAAAGGTGTCCTATAACAACGCAGTTTCCGAAATAAAGGGAGTAAAATTCAACTGCTCAACATGGCGGCCCCTATTAAGGCGACCCGCTTCATGTAAAATTAGACGTCATACATAATTGTCAAACATTTTGCTCTTTCTTATATGGGTAAAACGTGCTTAATTACAAGCAAAATAACTTTTAACAACGTTTATTTACTAATAAAATATCAAAGTAAAACGAATGTGTTAATTTTGATTAACTCCTAACTATTTTAGGCATTATAAATCACCCAATTTATTAGTTTATTTATAAATTCACCTCATTTATTAAGTAAAAAGCAACTTAAGAAATATTACAAATCACAAAAAGGCCCGCTTTAAACAAGAAAACGTTTAATTAAAGATATTCTGGTATTTAAAATAACTTTGCTTAACAATAAAAAAAGTTACATAATTAAATTGACAAAACATTACAATAAAAAACATTTCAAAATGAAAATATTTTCTGAGTCTGGATGTGGTGCAAATTCACAATAAAATGGAAAGTTCGTGAAGGAGCTGGTCTGCGGTGGGTCGGATGCTGGGGTCGCCGTCCCAACACAGACTGATCAGTTTTTGACACTTCTGTCCAAGAGAAGACTGGATAAAAACATCCCTAGTGATGGAGGGGCGCAGATTATAGGCCACGACGGCGTACAGAATATACTGTCTGTCCCCCTCATACGGCGGCTCTCGGCTGAGGAGCTGCCACATCGTGATGCCAAACGAATAAACGTCAGCGCGCGGAGAAACCTCCTCTCCCTTCAGCAGCTCAGGCGCGCGGTGCGTGAACGTGCCACCGATTTCACTCAGGTGCGTCACGGTGTCGCTTTTACTAGATAGTTTGAAAGAGCACCCAAAATCTGCAAGCTTACAAACACCCTGTTCTGATAACAAAACATTGGCAGGTTTTAAATCCAAGTGGACTACGCCGTGCGCGTGCAAATGCTGGATCGCACGCGCGGTGTCCATTGAATATTTCACGCATTTGTCCATAGGCAACGGGTCTGCGAGTCCGTAAATGACCTGCTGTAGGTTTAGGGCGCCGGCGAACTCCATTACAATCGTCCCGATGTTGTCTTTGGTGCTGAGGTGCGCAGGAGTGCACGTGGTGGCTGCGATCACGCGCACAATGTTTTGATGGCGCAGGTGCGCTGCATTGAGTTCCGCCCAGAAACTTTGCCTCGAGGCCAGTTTGTTTTTCACACATCTCACTTTCTTCACAGCAACAGTCTCGCCAAAGTATGTGCCTTTGAACACCGTACCGAATCCACCGCTGCCGATGGGCTCCACAGCCTGCAGCTCTCGCCAGTGGATCACAGAGGACCAAAGTCTGTGCGCGATTTTACCGTGAAACGCGTTTGTGGGCACACGCAGCGTAGACCCACTCACTGTTTTGGATAGTGGGCTGCTGCACGCGCCAAACTCCAGCCCATAATCCTTTGGCAGCAGTCGGGTTATGGGGATTGGTGACGGCATAGTGCATTGTTACGTGAACCCAAGTGCTGTGTGCTAAATTTGGGGCTCTGCTTCGCGTGGGAGAATTCACGTGATCGTTTTATGCACGTTTGTCATATGACCTTCACGAGCCGAGCGAAACTTGTCAAGTGATTACATTTGTATATTCTATGATGCATACCCTACTATGTGGGTACTTGGTGTGTAGGCGATATTTGCATAGGCCTAACTTTTAAATGAAATATGGTTAAACAGGCAGTTTAACCAGATTTATTAAGTTATATAAATCACCTGCGTAAATTTCGGGTACGACTTTTCTACCTTACAGTGCTGTTTTAACAAATGATGAAAACAACATTCAGTGTGTGTGACCTCATTACATCAGTCATTAGGCACGTTCTTCTTTAAGCGGCGCTGCACAGAATGGTCAGTGTATGACATCAAAGTACCGCGAGAGCCATTCGAAAGAATAGGATCCATCTGCTCTCTTATCGCTCTCGCGGTACTTTGATGTCCGCTTAAAGTCGAACGCGCCGAGAGTTATTCTGCAAGATTTACACTAGAGGTCATGTGACTATCAACACTTTCGCTGTCAAAGCTACTTGGAAGTTATATATAATATGTAACATTTAATACTATGTATGTATATGTGTATATGTATGTGTGTGTGTGTGTGTGTGTGTATATATATATATATTCAGAGTTTAGATGCAAAACCTCTAAGTGCCATCTAAAATTAGTATTTTTATCAGACTCCTATGTTTAGGTTCAGTAATTTTACTCTAATGACAATGTATAGGTCTAAACTGTGAAATAGCTGAACATAAATATATGAGCCTGATAAAAATGCTCATTTTCGAAGAAAATTTCAGACGGCACTCAGAGGCTTTTGCATCTGAACTCTTCGTGTGTATATTTTTAAATGTTATAAGAATTGAATCCATCAAATCGTATATTTTAATTACATTTCGGTTTTATATAATGTGAAAAAATAACTTGGTGTATCGGTTATGTCAGGACGGCGTTACCTGTTATTGGGGCGCTTTCTTGAAACTCACCTGTTAGTCGTTGTCATGGTGATGAATCTTGGGGTTTCCCCAGTTGTGACGTAGGGGGATTTCCACCCACCAGATCAGACATCTTGTAGCTTACCAAGAGAAAAAGTGAAAGAAAACTACGAAGCGGAGGTGTTTGTCATGTCACAATCGTTAGTGGAGGAGCCACAGATACAGCGGTCTCTCGTTTGCTCTCGAGATTTCTTTCACAAAAAGCTTCCGTTAACTTCATAAAAAACAGGCGAAGCCCCGGAAATGACTCCATAGCGCGGGACTGATGATCTGATCGCTGATTCGGAGGATTACGATTCAACACAATAACGACACACGACAGTGTAGGACCCAACGAGACTCATTTTCTTCTACTTCGTGCCTGCAATGAGAAACATGAGCAAGCGGAACGGCGCAGCGGGAGGTCAGTTCATGTCTTCACTTCGGCCCTGTTGTCACTCTGATTCAGCATGTTTTTGCAGTACTCATTTGCTCTACTTTACGCCTAAGCAATGGATTATGTACGCGTTATGCACTCAATTTGAACGGCAGCTATCGCCATATATCGTTTTATGACAATAAAGTTCACGGGTATCATCGAAACGAAGTTGTTTGTTTAAGAGAAGTGGGTGTTTCCAAAGTTACGGGCCTGTATTGAAACACTAACACAGGCCCGCGAATGTCTTTCCTGGTTTATTGTCGCAAAAAAATAATGTTTATAATCTGTCGAGAAGTGCGTTTATCATCTGATGTGTTTTAGGACTCATTTTAGGCCATTTGTTTGTTAGCTGGTAATAAAATGAAGCGGCTGCAGACACGTTTATCAAACGATTTTGTCATTAACAGCTAATTTTATGTTGTATGAATAAATTAATAAATAAAAAGTTGCTTTCAGTTTCTTTTTCCGGAAATGCGCATGTTTAACTGTTTTTCTTGTCTTTTTTCCCCATCATGCCTCCCTCTGCAGACATAGATCTAGGTGAGTGCAGATGTGACGTCATTTGTTGTCCTCTTTGTTTGTTCTTTAATGCGTGTTTTGTGGCGTTAAAGGGATAGTTCAATAAAAACTCGGTCATTATTTACTCCCATTTGTGTCGTTCCAACTCAGAGACTTCCCATGGAACACAAAAGGAGATGTTATGCAGCCCGAGTCACCTTGTTTTTCCATGAAGTGAAAGTACATTCTGCCTAACATCTGCTTTTGTGTCACATGAGGGAAAAAAGTATTTTCAAGTGATTTAACTTTAACTGGAGCTCGTGTTTCTAATCATCAAAACTCTACCTCAGATATTATAAACGAATACCTTTTGGAGAAAACAATCAAAGACCGGACCGTAACGCTCCCTGGTCCTCCTCCTCCACCTGTGGACCAGGATAGCCAGCCAGTTGATGCGGCGTCTAGAAGCCGGCGAAGCGCACCGGTGTTGGTCTCCAGAGGAGCAGCTCCACAAGTGAGTCTTTCTGCTATCACACTTAAACGAAACCAAGAGAGCAGTCGTCGTATCAGTTGCTAAAGCAGGCATTACTATTATTATTGTACATAGTCTTCTGAAACCCTTAAAAAGATGAAGATTCTGTCTTCATTTACTCACCATCATGTTGTTCCAACCCTGTATGAATTACTTGCATCTGTGGAACATAAAAATAGTATATTTTGAAGAATGCTGGTAACCAGATGACCATTGACTTCCAAACTCAGAGACATTTGTCAAAATATCTTCTTTTATGTTCAGAAAGTCATACCGGTTTGGAATGACATGATGACAGAATTTTTGGGTGAACTTTGCCTTTAACACTAACAGCTGAATTTGGTGCTTAAGTCATCCTGTTTTGTTTGTGCTATGGCCATGAATGATGCATCAAACGCTGTAGCATATTGAGTGTATTCGCTCTCTATATAAAATGGCTTGTGTTTTTTAGTACATATCGAAACTTGTTATTCATGACATCAGGCTTTTTTGCTCTCTGATGGGTGATTGTAATTCGATGCCTACTTTCAGTTAACGTTCTCTTCGCTCATGCTTCTCTCCCCCATACAAAAGACACTCAGTCTCATATACCCTCCTCTCTGCTTCTCACTTTCTCATTGGCTGGTTTTCATCCAGCTATGTGGGCTTCCTGTTTCTTCACCATGCTTCTTCTGGCTCTTCTCAGCGGCTCTTTGTGTAAGCGATCTGAGTCCGTTCTCAGGCATGTCCAGACTTGGTGTTTATCTGTTGTATCCTCAAAAATGCTTTTATTGCTCTGTTATTGTAATTGTGCTCTTTGTGTTCAATATCTGCACGTGTAAAACACACTGTTATTTTCTCTCTCTCTTTTCTCTCACCATCTTTTTCACACACACTTTCTCTTTCTCTCTTGCTGTGTTTTTTTTTGGTGGTTGCTTCGAGTGAGTTGAAGGTGAATTGTTTGTCTTTCCATTAATGATTTAAAAAATGGGAAAGTCAGAGAAGGAACATGTGATTCCAATGTAGTAATAAAACAAGCTAATGTGGTTTTCTGAACGCTTTGTGTTGCTGAATCAATGTGTGGGGTTTGGAAATAAATTATTTAGTGTTTGGCAAGCCATTTTTTTTTTTACTTATACATTTTGTAAAGCTTTGTCTGTTTGTTTAAATATTTTGTCTCTTCCTCTATTCAGTTGTTTGTTCATTTATTTGTTTTCTGGAAATCCAGCTGTTGAAGCCGCACCAGGGGCGGTAATTATAACGATACATTTTTAATAATAATTCTAATTCAATGAGAAGAGGGAAATTCACTCTACAACTACAACAATAATGACCCAGAGAAGTGATATCGTTGGAATCACTTTCAAATATATATTTTTTGCAGCTGATAAACAATAAAACCAGTGAAGCTAATATGAATTCACCCGACTACATTATTTAAAGTGGCAGACAACAAAGAGGCAGCACATGCTTACAATAAACAACGGAATCGTGCATTGATTTGGACACCAATAAAAGTTTATTATTATTATTAACCATCTTCATAGTTACTTTTCTTCATTAGTAACTAGTGATCGACCGATATTGATTTTTTTTATAACCGATACCAATTATTTGCATGTTTATGTAACCGATATGCAGAACCGATATTTATTTACTGTTATAAAGTAAATAAATAACTGAGTGAAGTAAGTCAATTCTTCACTTTGGTTTTTCCTCCTTTCAGTCATCTCAACAACAAAAAATGGTTGAAAATTAACATTATTTCATGTAAAATTTAATCTTCAAATTACAATAAAAAAAATGTATTTATAAAAAGCATCATAAGCAACACTGATATTAACAATAAGCAAAAGAATGTCTAATGTTTTCAAATGGAGAAATGGACTTGTAACCCGAGGTTGTGGGTTCGAATCTCGGCTCCAGGCAGGAATTGTCCACGACTGAGGTGAGACCCTTGAGCAAGGCACCGAACCCCCAACTGCTCTCCGGGTGCCGCAGTGTCGGCTGCCCACTGCTCCAAGTGTGTGTGCACTTGGATGGGTTAAATGCAGAGAATACATTTCACTGCTGGTTATACTCTGTATAATTTTGTATGTGACAAAAAATAATAATTTTTTTACAAAACCGATGTCCGATTATGGTAAAATGCTTAAATATCGGTAAACCGATATATCGGTCGATCTCTATTAGTAACCCCCCTCATAAACAGACACTATAAATATCGTATAGCGACTTGTTAAAGGCCATTCAGAAATCTTTGCAATTGTATAGCTATGAACTTTTCTACAGAGAAGCACCATTCATTTTCTTCATATTTTTTTTAAATTTAGCTTGTATCTCTTTTTTCAGAACACATACAGGTTTGACCAGACCCCAACGGCGCACACTGATGGTATGGCACCGATGCATTCCATGCGAAGCCACAAAGTGGCATCTCAGCGACGTGGACAGTCATCTTTAGCACCCCAGAGACTTCATCCTCAGCAGACTGGAACAGAACATCTGGAGCAATTCCTGGAAAAGCCAGTGCTGGTGGTGGTGGAGCAGCCGAAGGAGCGCGGCATGCGATTTCGCTATGAGTGCGAGGGACGATCCGCGGGCAGCATCCTCGGAGCCTCCAGCACTGACTCCAGCAAGACCCTGCCTGCTATTGAAGTGAGTCAAGAGGAAGAAGGTTTGGGATGGATGCTAATGAATGAGTCACCAACTGTATTTTTAAGAGTTAAATAACCCTGTAAAAGCCTGGTATATGAATGTACCTTTTTAAAATGGAACATCTGTTGAAACAAATGAAAAATCTAATGAAAAAAAATACATATAGTTTTTTCTTGTTGAGTATTGTATTGATATATCAGGCTGTTGTGGTTCATATAGGAGAATATGGAGCTAATACTCGAGGAGGACAAAAACTGATAGCTGT
Source organism: Ptychobarbus kaznakovi (assembly GCA_027422405.1). NCBI lineage: Eukaryota > Metazoa > Chordata > Actinopteri > Cypriniformes > Cyprinidae > Ptychobarbus > Ptychobarbus kaznakovi. The sequence goes on from CM049813.1 coordinate 9,648,093, forward strand.
TGTGCTATTATGTTCTGATAGCTGATAAATCAACAGATACTTAAAATGTGTAAACATCTCTCATTGTGCATTGCATATTATGCTTTGCCCCCACTTATGATTGATAGATGAACAAATAAATGCTCCGCAAAAGCCTGATGTATCATGTTTGATACCCACATTTTAACATGATTTTTCTAAAAATGATAATAGATAATAAAGTACATTTACATTTGACTTTTATGCATTTAGCAGACGCTTTTATCCAAAGCAATACATATTTTTCATTATGTGTGTTCCCTGGGAATCGAACCCACAACCTTTTGTGCTGCTAATGCAATGCTCTACCACTGAGCCACAGGAACACCAGGAACATGAACAAGTAAAGCTAATTTTCTTCAGTCCAGTAAATGTTCATCTTGAAATATTACTAACAATATTAAATGTGCTAACATTATTCTTACTTCAACTGGACATTTTTAGAATTATACTAAAAAGCCTTTTATTTGTTAAAAAAGCATAAAATATCAATCAATTAGTTTTTCCTTAAAGATTTGATCACGTGGATGATTTAGAGACCATAGAAATAAGCATAGAAAACCGTTGGCCATATAGGGTTAAAAATGATATCACCGATTAGACTTTGTAAAACGTATTTCATTTCCATTGCTCGTTTTCCATTTACATGAATTCGAAATTGTTATGCACTCCTTATTTGATTCAGTGGTTGTGTCTGGAATCCACCGACTATCCCATAACATTGGGGCTTCCCCCATTATGGTTTGTGGTTTATTGTATATGAGTTAAGTTAAACTTGTAATTGCAGTTAAAAATGAAAGTTCCCTGGGGAGGAGTGCAACGCGTGGGCTCTGACGAAGGGAATTACCTTTAAACCACACAAACAAACATATTCACTTGTCAGTTTTTCCATTGTGAAAGGTCCTTAAATGGGTATTTTCAACGCAAGAGCCTGTGCCAATAACGCAACCACACAGACCCGATCGGCATGAAAGCAAAAGTAAAACTGTATTTTGTCTTTCACCTGTTTTAGATACAAGGCCCCATTGATAACATCAAGAAAGTGATGGTCACCGTGTCTCTTGTGACAAAGGACATCCCGTACCGCCCTCACCCACACTGCTTGGTCGGGAAAGACTGTGCAGATGGCATCACCGTCATCCACATCAATCCCCACAGCGCTCGTCGACACAGGTATCTTTCTATTAACTTCCATGTTTTGAGCGGCAGCATGGTCAGCAGAACGTGATCGGAGAGTAAAAATGTTATTTCCTGCCTGAGTATGTTGGTGTTTTCCAGCTTTGCAAATCTTGGCATCCAGTGTGTGCGGAGGAAGGAACTTGATGCCTCACTGCAAAAGAGGAGGAATAAGAATATTGATCCGTTTAACAGTGAGTTGTTGAATATTGCAGACTGAATGGCTATAATCTGAAACTTAGTGAGCAATCTCTATAAAATCCTAATAATACTCTCCCGCTGTAGTAGAGCATGTGCATCTGTTGAATGTTTTTGTCTTGTTCTCCACCAGCGGGCCACTCTAAGAGCATTGAGGACATGGACATGAACGTGGTGAGACTGTGTTTCCAGGGCGAGGTGGAACGAAAGGATGGAGAACGAATCCCGCTCGCCCCTGTGATTTCCAACCCCATCTATGACAAGAGTAAGAGCAAGATGCATGTTGGGCCAAAAACATACTGTACTCAAGCTTGCAAACTCTCTGAGATGATGTTTGGCTGGTTTCTGTTTGTCTGATTAGAGGCGACCACAACGGCAGAGCTGAAAATCAATCGGCTTAATGTTGTCAGAGGCCCCTGCACAGGAAAGACTGAAATTTACATGCTCTGTGACAAAGTGCAGAAAGGTAAGTGGACTTTAAATATGTCATATTAAATTTCTCGATACAGTTGTTCTAAAAGGAGTCATTTGTATATCTGGAAACCTCCATAGATGACATTGAGATAATCTTCAGCAAGGACGACTGGGAAGCCAAGGCGGAGTTTGCTCAGACTGATGTCCACCGGCAAATCGCCATCGTCTTTAAGTCCCCACCCTTCAGGGAGCAGAATATAACTGAGGAGGAGGAGGTCAGCGTGTGTCTTCGTCGCATGTCTGACCGGATGGACAGCGAGTCAGTCAAATTCACTTACGTCCCAGACAATGCAGGTGAGATATCAGACGCCATATACAGACAAGATGAATAGATAACATAAGGTGACAGTTGTGAGGGAATATCTGGGGTATATTTCACCCCAAAATCAAAAGATACAAATTTTGGTAAATCCTAAATGAATTAAATATTATGCTGTTAGTGACGCTGGGATAGGATCCAGCATCCGTGCGATCCTACTGAGGATAAGCAGTTTGGAAAATGGATAGATGAAAGGATTATACTGTTTAAATATTAAATTATTAAAATATACAAATTTAAGAAGTATGACAAATTCTACCACAATGTATAAATACTTTACAATGTATAAATATCCTTCCATTCAAAAATTTAGTGGCAGAGTTTCGAAAGAAGTCTCTTATGCCCAGCAAGGCTGCATTTATTTGATCAAAATACAGTAAAACAGTAGTATTGTGAAATAACTCTAATAATAACTAAATGTAATTTATTCCTGTGATGGTAAAGTTGAATTTTCAGCATCATTACTCCAGTCTTCAGTGTCACATGATCCTTTAGAAATCATATTACAATATGCTTAGTGGCTGCTTTAATGTTGAAAACAGTTGTGCTGCTTAATATTTGTGGAAAGCGAGATAAATGATTTTTTTTTTTATTAAAATGTATAAGTTTTGACTCGTATCATTTTTTTTTATCCATTTAGTGCATCCTTCCTGAATATGTAAATAAATAAGTTTAGAATGGTAGTGTCATTTTTTTAAGGTGTTATGTCCTAAAAATGTCAGTTATGGTGTTTCAGGGTTTTGTGTTTAAAAGTATTAGCATACAAAAGTGCACCAATAGAACGGTTAACTGAAGCAAAGACGCCCAGACATCCCTGAAATGAATCAGCTCTTCTCTTTCTAGTTTCTAAAATATTGCAAAAAAGAGGGTGTGTCACCGTGTCAGTTTTTCATTATAAATAACAGCATTATAGTAGTTCAAACTGAAAGTATGCATGAGGAAACGGTAATACGTCATAATAGGTCTACTGTTGTCTACAGAACACAAATGATTCTGTGATAGTCAGTGCCATCACATGCTCCTGCCACCCTGTGACACGGAAGGAAGGTTAATCTGTTTGCTCTTTTGATCTGCAGATCCTTACGGAGTCAACCGCAAGAGGAAAATTAAGTCTGATGTGAAGTTCAGCGAGCCATGCAGCGTTCCTCAAAGTAAGCTTGTTTCTAAAATAAACGGATACCTTAACATCACCCTCTCAAACTTTGTTGACTGCATCTGTGTTTTATTTCCCTCTTCTCTCAGATCAAGACTTTGAGAATGAACTCGGCATGCCACAGCATTTTGACAACACATTCTACGCCCCTCCCGACTGTAACGTTCCCAATGCTTCCATGGGAGTCCCTGTTATGGACGTAGGCATCCACCTGCCATCCCAGGTCATGGAGGAAATTCACTATAATGAAGACTTTATACAAGAGGACAGTTGTGTTAGCCTGGACCCAGACACTTTGGACACCGTCCTCAAAGGCATTTCCCAATGCCTTGCCAACTTCAGCCCAGACCAGTCCCAGCAAGGTTCAGACCAGTTTCTTAATCAGTTATTCTTTCATGGCGATCTCAACTTTGGTTTAGATGGCACAGATACGAAATTGAACGTCAGTCAGCCTATGATGAACATGTCGTCTATACACGACGCGCACTTCAGTCAGATGGTGAATGAGAATCAGGCCTATCCCGCAGATCTGGAGAACATCGAAGGCCTCCTGTTCCCCCCGTGAAGAGCGAGAGCGACCTGGACCACTGAATGCCACTGTGGACTCTTATGTCTTTCCTATTGGGACTTTGGAAGTACAGTCACTGTTGACTATAAAATCATTTTTGGACTAGGAAAAGACACAGACTAAGTCAAACTTATTATTGACTGCCAAACCTGTTCAGGTGGCACTATGTAACTTCATGTTTGCGCTTCACCGGCTCAGCCACTGGTTTTGAAAATGGACTAGACACCATGGTAGCCAACAAAAGGTCTAGACACCATGGTAGCCAACAAAAGGTCTAGACACCATGGTAGCCAACAAAAGGTCTAGACACCATGGTAGCCAACAAAAGGTGGGAGAAGCATGTAGCTATTGTGTTTTTTTAGTAAAAAGGGAGCAATAGATGCTGCTCAGTTGCTTGTCATGTGCCAGTTATGTCCGTCATTCACTAATTTATTGTGTGGATTTCTGAGCAGAACCTATTAGTATCGTGTAGATAGTCCCAGACCCAAATTCACTTTGTGTTTAAGTGTTACATGTAATGTGATATTTGTTTTGAACATTTCGGAACAGTTCATCCACAGAGGAATTTCAGTTAACAGCATTAAGAGGACACAATAATATATCTAAACATAATTCAGAAGTAGCAGCTGGATGAATTAATGTAATTCATACCAATCTATCTCACACCATGATCAAGCCAGGTGTGACACGACAACATGGTAAAATCATTTCTGTCATCTTCGCAACAAAATCTTTCACTGAATTCTCTGCTCATTGGTGGCCGTTCGTAACTCCTGATCAAAAACCGTGCTCAAAAATTGTGATATTGGATTAACTAGTTAGCGCTATGCTATTAGGGGCTGTTCACACAGAACATGTTTTTCCACTGTGCCGTGATGTTTGACCATTGCACTTATGCGTATTGTGCTTGACAAAATGTTCTAAAAGTCTCATGCTTTCAAACACAAAGAAATCTTCTGTGTGAATGGCTTCTTGGCTTGCTAACCAAAGTCTAACTGAAAGCACAAAGAAAGGGAAATGTTTTTGACCTTTTTTAATGTTTATGTCATTTATATACATTAATTACCACATTTTAATGTGTCGGGGGGATTTGGATTTGAAGCCCCGTCCAGAAATATATTGAATTGGTCTTATTTGATGTAAAATACACAACTTATGTTCTGATTGGCTGCTTTGCACGGGATTTTATTTTTCAATGAGAATAGTCAATTTACTTATCCCTGGAAACTTGACATGTCATGCCTGGTGATGTCATGATGTGAGTTGGCATTGGAAACTGAAATGAATGTAGTCTTATGAGTCGGTGGCAAAACGATTTGAGTGATTGTGTCTGTGTCACATCAATGTTGAAGGAAGCTGAATTACCAGCAGAACCATTGGAAAGCATTTTGTTCATTTATACATATTTAATGTCTGTAATACTGCTGTGACTATTATTGTCCTGTAGTTGCTATCAAATAATGTCACATTCTGCTTCTTATAGTGTGTTGTTGCTGTCAATATTAAAAGCGTGTGTTCTGGAAAATGACTCTGTTTTGCTGTCCCTTAGAGTTCTTGCTTTATTAGTCACTGGCTAAATCATAATTTCTTCCTGTTTCGAGAGAGTTGGCCAAAGTCCAACCAAATCCACCTCACCGCATTAATATTAGCTATGTTTATTTGCATTTAAATTATCAGTTAGTAATCGGATTGAAAAGCCTTCATGTAAATGCCTCAATCATCATTAGTTTAATCAGGAAATACATTTCCATCAGTCTGAAAGGAATTCAAACCCTTGATTTCATGCCATTCACGTTCTTATATTTAAAAGCGAGCCGAGGGAATCAGGAAAAAAAGAAGTTTAGTCACTTCCTCATTCACAACAGCTATTGTGCTTTGTTGCACTTCTCTGATACTATATATAGAGTTCAGAGCAATAGCTACACATTCAACATGTCACAATCTCTCACAAAACCGACTCCCACAGTCTTTCATCAAACTTTAAGAGATGGTTTTACTCAAGCTTTCATAATGACCTAACAGTGACTTTAAAACAAAAGATGTTTGTTGTAACTCTAGTGAGAAGTGATTTCACACCTCGGCTCACATGACTCAAGATGACCTTTAACAACTATTAATGTGAACAACAAAGTTTGTGCTCGCCTGCTCTCTTTCTCTCTGTGTTGCAACTTCTGACTAACCAGGTTCAACATTGACAAGCTCTGCGGAAACTATGCTGTAAAGCCTATAAAGTCCAGTATTGCGCAATGGACACATGGTGCCAAAAGGAAGGTTTTTAGACAACCAGTGACAGAGCTAGAGTTTTATACAGAAGGTGGCCAAAGCTAATTCAGGGGGTCCATAGACCATGACAGAAAATCAGTGTAGAACTCCAACCTGGCATAAAAAAGTATAAATAAATCCTACAGTTGCTGATTACTTCACATTACCCCACATTAGCTATACATTCCTACCGTAACTCTAATGTTAGTATATTGAAACGTATTTCTCTTACTGGAAATTTGCTCTTTTGGAGCAAAAGATCTAACATGAACTTGTAGGCTACAGTGAATTTTGTAAATGTTCAGGGAAACTAAAACATCAACACTTCAAACAGGTCTGCCAGCGTTTGAGTTCAGCCTGGAGGGAGAATTATTCAGGAATAATTAACAAGCCTGCGATTAAGTGCTCTACACTACCAGTCAAACGTGTTGAACAGATTTTAATGTTTTTAAAGAATTCTCTTCTGCTCAACAAGCCTGCATTTATTTGATCCAAAATACAGCAAAAGCAGTAATATTATGCCTATTTTTATTTAAAATAACTGCTTTCTATTTGAATATATTTCAAAATAGAATTTATTCCTGATTTCAAAGCTGATTTTTTAGCATCACGCTCCTTCAGAAATCTAATATTCTGATTTGCTGCTCAAAAAAACATTTATTATTATTATTATTGTTGTTGAAAACAGCGGAGTATAATTTTTCAGGTTTCTTTGATGAATAGACAGGTCAGAAGAACAGCATTTATCTGAAATACAAATCTTTTGTAACATTATAAATGTCTTTATCACTTTTGATCAATTTAAAGCATCCTTGCTAAATAAAAGTATTTATTTATACCCCCCCCCCAAAAAAAACAACAACAACTCAACTGTTTTAAATATTTATAATTGACATTCATTAAATGATAAACATGTTTATTGAGCAGCAAATCAGAATGATTTGTGAAGGATCACGTGACACTGAAGACTGGAGTAATGATGCTGAAAATGCATCAATTACATTTTACAATATATTCAAATAGAAAGCAGTTATTTTAATAGTAAATATATTTTACAATATTACTGCTTTTGGATCAAATAAATGCAGGCTTGCTGAGCAGAAGAGAATTCTTTAAAAAACATTAAAATCTTGTTGTTTGGACGGGTAATGTACACTATTTTTTCTAAACTAAACTATACAGGGCACCCTATAGTTAAGGTTCAAAGTAAGAATTGTGTACAAGTTCATATTAGACCATTTTTTATAATAACGTTTTATCTATACATTTTATTAATTATAATAAAAAATAGTAATTATGAGTAAATAGGCTATCAAAGTAATTTTGTACAAAATTCTTTAGTGTACATTTTTCTCACTAGTTTATGGAGGCTCGGTGGATTTTCTGCAGGTAATGTTTTCTAGCTGCTGTCTTTCCGCGGCTGAAACACTCGTTGAGTGATTACATGACACACTGTACATTCAGTATGTAGTGAATCAGTCATGGATCGGATGAATGCACTCCTGCTTCGCTTGAACTGAGGCAAAGCGAGAGCGCGCATGATCCGTCACGCCACTGACGAGCTCCAAAACTGTATTTATCGTTTGAAATTCTTCATAAAACAGAATTTGAGTGCTGGGACTTTGTTTCCTGCTCGGTCATGTCCGTCAGCTCATTGCACGTGTGGCGCGCGAGAGCGCGTGAGAGGCGGGAAATGGACGCGATGACGCGCGATGCGGAACACCAGACGCGTCGCATGACTCGCATCCTTGAATCCGCGGCTAAAATAAACTCTTCTTTCAGAGCAATTAAACAAAGAAAATTAAATAGCAGCATATTTTTTTGTGGTGGCAGATCAGATGTTAGGGGTATCCAGTGCCACCCCTCTGGCTCCGCCACTGTAGCAACATACATGTATACTCCCAAATTAACTAATTGCTATGAACATTTTGTAATGTAAATTTGATTAAAATTATTTTTGACAGAAATGTCAAGCGCAGTTTTCAGAGTGTAATACTATCGTAGCTACTTCTTACCAAACAAGTGATGAATATGTGATATTATTTATATACAACAGCTTTTAAAAACTTGAAGTTAATGAGTAACTTACATTTTAGAGCCAGTATTGCCCCTTGTGTCAGTTTTGTTCTTTTACTGACAACAGTCCAAGTTAGACTCAACCGTTGAGTCTTTGAGCAACACACAGACATTTAGTTCCAGTCTTTGAATAAAACTATTGAGTGAATGTGTCAATGAATCATTCAGAAAAACCGTCACTTGTCGCCCGCTACTGGCGTAAATATGTAGCTTGGATGAAGCAGAAAAATGCTCACCGATAATCAAGACTTTCATGAACTTACAAACACAGACAAGCGGAGTGATACAAACAAATTCAGCGACCGGAACTAGCTGTTCTATAATGTGCAATACACAAACCAAATGTGATGCGAAATGTAAACATGTCAATTCCTCATTATATGCAGCATCCAGCAAACAATTTTTGGTTCCCAGAACCTTCTGGGAAAGTGCTGATGTTATAAATAAATAAACCGATACATTATCTATCCTAAAGAATAAAAAAAGAACATTACTAGAATGTTAGGATTTGGTTTCCAAAAAGATAACAATGAGAAGCATTGTTAGTAGAACATTAGTTTCCAAACACAGCCAGAAAATAAGCTATTCCAGGCAAATACATCTCTGATTCAATTTATTATGAAGTAAAAATGATATATTTACAGAATATCAGCAAGCCGTTGGTGATGTTAACACAAAATAAATACAATATTGTTTATTCTTCAGACATGGAGATGGTAAGGAAGAGATCATTCCTCATTTCTTCTCCACAATCTGAGGCTCTGAGAGCTTCTTAATGGTGAGCTCCTCCACAAGCTTCTTCACCAAACTCTTGTGAAGAGGCTCTGGATCCTGAGAAAGAAAAAGAGTCATTTATCTGATGATAGCGGCTTGACATGCAGTGCCTGTCTTTTATACTCCTGTTCATTTCATTACCTTCTTCTCCAGTAGCCTCTGTTTCTCTACCGCTTCCTCTAGACTCAAGCCCACCCACTCAGCCTCCTCCGCTGGGATCTCAAACTGCTGCTTGTAAGAATCGAGAGGAAGACAAGTGAAGAAGACACAGGATGATTATCAACACCATATGACAGCAGTAAAGATAATCAACTCATCTCACCTTGTAGCGGTTGTAGATTTCCTCCCTGCGGGACGGATCATGAGGGTACAGATCGGTGTCTTTCCGTGCCAGACGTAAAAGCATCGCACGTTTTAGATCCATTCCAAACTTGGAGCTCAAATCTTGCTTCGGCGTCTGATTTAAAAGAAGAACACCACATTTTGCTGTAAGATTTTCTAGTATAAATGAAAAAAAAATTATTCTTATGTAAATTATTACAGTACTCTGAACTGAACCCTTTACACAAGAATGGTTTCACAAACAATTGACATATATTCTGTTAGTTAGTTTTTTTCTTCTTAACGCCGATAACCATTTAATCCATACACAAGTCTGTTATATACTATGTCTAGAAAATGTCAATTTAATAATGAATATACAATTATAAATAAAATGCTATGTAATATATTACTAGATAAACATTATTATATGAAACTACTTAAATTAATCCAAATCAATAAAAAATATTAAATGCTAGGATTGGCAATAATTGAAATAATTTTATACAATATACATTAATATATTTTAAAAACTACATAAAACTACCATAATTTTTTAAAATAATAAAACATGCTAAATGCCACAAACAAGAATACTTGATTTTTTTATATATAATAATATTAATTATATACAAAAATAACTGAAACAATTTATACAATATATTCCATAAACACATTAAATTATTATAATCTACATAAAATAAAAAGGCCACTAAATGCCATAGACTTTTGAAGTTTCAATTTAAAAAAAGTTAATAATAAATATACTAACATATTTATATTATATTACTGTATAAACATTATTATGTAAAATATATAAAAAAATGTAAAATGCTACAGATTGTGAGGACTTCATACTTTATTAAGATAATAACAAATATACAATAATAAATAAATAAAATGTATACAATAAATGTTACTATATAAATATATTATTATTAAATTATATTTCATGAAAAAAGCACACTAAATTATATTTAAAAAAATATATATAACAAGAAATATACAATAATCGATAAAAAATGTTATACAATAAATATTACTATATAAATGTATATTATGTAAAATTCTTTACATTTTTGTGAAATGCTAAAACGCTACAGATTGTGAGGACTTCATACTTTATTAAGATAATAACAAACATACAATAATAAATAAAAAATTTTATACAACAAATGTTACTATATAAATATATTATATTAAATTATCTTTCGTGAAATAAGCACACTAAATTATATTTAATTTGTGTAATATAATAAGAAATATACAATAATCAATAAAACATTTTATACAATAAATATTACTATATAAATGTATATTACGTAAAATTCTTTAATTTTTTATGAAATGATAAAGCATTAAATGCCACAGACTTTTTAGGCCTTCGTTTTTTGAATATAATAATACAATACATTTCATACAATAAATAGTACTATATAAATATACATTTATTCGATTTTTTGTAAAATGATACAAACATACAGACTTTTGAGGACTTCTCACCTTCAGAATGTAGAAGTCGAAGCCAAACGCAGCATCAATAAGGTCTTGTGTGCGCGGTGTGACGGTTACAGTGAACTTCTGGTCGAGGATCTCACTGTACAGCTCTCGGTTAAACAGCTGCGGCTTCCAGGTTTTGCGCAGTCTTGTAGAAAGCTGGTGTGACAAGTACATATATTACATACCATCGGATAAGTCGTCTTGAAGAAACATTCTAATTTATCCACGATTCACATAAAAGAACCCAAATCAATATTCAGTATTACTGTAGTTCTCTCTTCGGTCGCACCTTGTCATCTTTAGCATATCTAAAGCCGGATATCCAGCCTTCTCCACCCCAGAGACCGCTCTGTGATTCTGGAGGATGATAGACGGGGACAGGCACATCCTGCACTCGCTCTCGGTGTCCAGATTTAGGAATGAGCCTGTATTTGACCCCCAGAGGTTTCCAGTGCACAGGTGAAGGAGGGGTGGTGTCCTGCAGAGAGCACAGGTAGTGCTGGGGTAAACGGGCGTAGATGCCCTTCTGCAGCTTCAGGGCTTCCCAGATTTTTGGTGGATACTTGTGTAGAGGCATTTTATTGGACAAAACCTTAGAAAGAACAAGCATCAAACAAGCATCAAAGTTTGATTGCAACCATTAATTTCAAACTTTGACATGACCTTACTCGGTCAATATTCAAGATATAAAGGTTACATTTTCACAGAATGTTCTTTACGATATGAATTATGAAGGATATTTTTTTAAAAAAAACAGCAAATCACACAAAAATAACTTTAGCTGGGTTTTCACAGAGAGGTTCACATATATTAATAGTAATATATACAAATAATATACACATATAACATACATACAATATATATAGACATACAGTTGCAAATATACGCTTTATAATATAAAAAAAAATGCAAAGCAAACAACGATAAGAAAAAGGCTTGTATACAGATCAGCACTCTTACCGGGGAATGACGCGAACAGAAGATGTTTAATTTAATTTTACATGATCCGTGTTAGCCTGCTAGCCTCTGCTAGTCAGCACACGCTGTAAAGCTAGCCAAGGGCACCGCGCGTCATTTCCTGTGACAGACACCGGCGTGAGCACTGCGATTGGTTCATTGGAGTGTTTACTGCGCTGATTGGTTGTTTGCACTGCTGAGCTTCCGGGGGTTTAACAGTAGTAATGTTCTCGTGGGGTCTAAAATAGTTCAGATTTCAACAATAATTTGTTAAAACTAAAATGTCCTTAAAGCAACATATCTCCTCTGCTAATTACTCATGCGCCCGAAAGGTGGAATTGAACCACTCTGCCGCTAGGCAGCTACAGGTTTGAAGCCTGCACCCCGGACCACCGAGGTTCATCCGGGCAATTGAAAGGTGTAGAGACTGAGTCTATATATAGGTCTTTCTTGCGCTATGTGTTACGTTCATGATGAGTGCTATTTATGAACCTGTTTTTTAACAGCATATCATGATTATGTTATGATATATTGTTGCCTCTCATAGTATGAAGTTCAAGAAAATACGAAATTAGCAGAAATTCTACATTAAAACCAGCGTTGCGCTACATGCAAATTATTTACTTGCTATTGGTCCAAACGCAGGGCTGAGATTTACATACTTGCCTTGTTTGGTTAATCATTCTTTGCTGTGACTTAAAACCAAACCAGGCATGCTTGCTTTTTTCATTGTATATTGCTATTTTCTAATGTAAGAAAGGATAAAATCATAGCCTTTTTAGCATTTTCAGATGTTTTACACATATTATAATATCTTGCCGAACAAAAAACATGTTGGTTAAGATTCAAAGATCAGTAATTTACTTCAATTTAAAACAATCAACTCATTTCAGTCATGTTGTTGTTTCTAAACATACAATTTCTTCTTATTTTATGTTTTTAATACATCAAATATTTCTTTATTTTTTATGACCTAATCAGACTCACTAAGCAACTAAAATTATAAATCATATTGTAAAATAAACCCTTCATTTTATTTCACAGGTTTATGGAATTTACTATTTTTTTGTTCAGGGTGTTTGTTGTGCAAACAGGAGATCATTAAAAATTCACATCAGCGTCATTCAAATAGTTTTTATTTCACCAGTAAATAAATTATGCAACATTCATTTTTTTTGTTTAAATCCAGTCCATAAAAATGGTTAAGACTCATTGCAAGAATAGCATCTGTTCCAGATCTTCACTGTACAATGACAGACATCCACCTCATACTTATTCATTCTCAAATATTCTTGAAGCTTTTAAAGCTCCAGGAAAGAAATCTTGAAAACAGACAGTCATATTCAGAGCACACGCACCTTCTCAGAACTAGACTTACATTTGACTTGTTGCAACAGCAGTGTGTCACACTACAGGGAACTCGTGTGTTCAGTTTCTACTTGAACCATTACCAGAAAGTGTATGTGGGGAATAATTGCAAAACTGTCCTCACGTGTCATTCAAATTAATACTGATAACTGCCCAAGTCACTATGACGCCATCACTAGAACATATCTATATGTAAGTGTATTATTAAATGACAGAATAAACCCAAACCCTTACATTTTAGTCAGTGTTTAGATTATTTGTAATGAACAAAACTCTTTGACTGTGACAATGACTGAAGACACTCTCCAAGACAAAAGAGCGATAACACACAAGCACCCCTCCTCCTGGTATGTGATATAGTGGAGTGATAAAAAGGATAGTACATGCACATTATTAGCACAGTATGATGAAAATACTGTTGTGCCAAGAAATCAAGTTATCACTCCCTATCTCATACATGGGACTATTTCAGTGCAATATAATCAACTTAATAGTGAGTGTTTATGTGTATGCAACTTTATTAGAGAAAATTCCATCAACATATTTCAAAATGTCTTATATGCTCACTTATTGCATTATACCACTGAATGATATGCACACAGACTTTATTACTGGAACATGCCATGTGCTTCAGAGAAAATGTATACATTTGCAAACATTAAAGTATAATTCGTAATTTAATGTAGCATTCCCTCATAAGGTCATTCACACCACTTTTATTCAGTTTCATCATTTTCCACAACAATGAACTGAAATTTCAGCTTTTGGGACTGCATTTCATTTGATGTCATTCAAATTGGCTTTAGAATAACACAAGCACACAACAAACTCCAACAGTGATGGATAAATATGAAAATCCTAGAGCTTGTCCTATTAAAATGATATGTATTTACCTAGAGAAATTGATAGAGGAAAACATACAGTCAGCAGAAACATCAATTTTAAATTCCAAAAATTAAAATGTATAAACGTAACAGGATATGACAGCACCCTGTTGTAAAAGGCTCCTAAGCGTAAACGCGCACGCACACACACTCGTCCTCTCAAACAGGCTTAAGTTATCAATAAATAAAGTGGACAATCAAATAACACAATGTTCTCAAACACTGTAGTACATCTGGATCTTATAAAGAATGGCTTTTCAGTACAGTCGAAGGGAACCTTTTCACTATTTCAGTAACCATGTGAAATTAAACACTGGGGATACAAATGAGTGACTGCGTTGCATTAAAAACAGACGGAGATGGACAGCTGTACTGCAGCAATGTTACAGAAATATCAGTGAGGATTTCATTGGGATGTCATCATGTTCTCATTAGATTGAGTGTTTTGGGTTTGGATGTGAACATACAATCAAATCTAGATGTCATCAGCCAGTAAAAATTATATTTTTGTTATTTTTTATTGAGGACACACTGGCAGGCGGATATAGTAAATACATTGGTGTTTTATTTAACCGTCACTCCAAACCCACTGAAAAAACACATCTTAGACTGACCAGACACTATCACTATATGAAATCTGCTTCATACTGCTACTTTTTTTGCACGTATTTAAATGCTAACAGTTCATTTGATTATAATAAACAGCTGATCAGTAATTGCACAAGTTTTTGTTCATTGACACTCGGTCATAATAGGGTAATAATGAGTAAAAGAAAAAAGCCCAGACTTCCTGTTTACCACTAAATGTGGCTATGAAGGTGACCTCGGAAATAGAGGAAAAAACAATAACTGTAATAGATCCTACATTATTGGATTTTGAGATCAGCACTCTTGTGCTTCGCTTTGGCAATGTGTGATTAACAAGAACCGCAACGCGCTAATTAAAGTTAGCACAACCTGTTACAAATATCTCTGCCCTACTTTACCTGAGGTTGGAGCAGTGCTTGCTTTACTCGGACTCCTGTAACTGTGCTTTACCGCTTGTTTATGCTCAGCCGTGATGGGGCGATGACAATAAATCGGGAGTTGTGGCAAAAATTCAACAGGTTCGATGAGTAGGCAACATGTTACAGGACCTTAGTGGGGCCACTTCATCACAAGCTAATCAGTTGGCATCTCAGTCGCTATCTGAGACCGAAAACGGAAAAGTGTAGTAAACACAAAAAAGAAACTGCAACTACTTTACACTGACCTTCTGACTTGGTGTGTAACGATAATTCATGTACACTGAAAAATAAACATCGCAAACTGATCGATTTTCTCCACAGACCTTGACCCTTTGTGACATCTGAATGCCAGGATCTCTTTTCCTAGCATTTTAAAGAGTGACGTGTTGCCTAAACTGCAACCAGCCAAACAAATCTTTCATTTGCGATATTTTGACAAAGAAAAAAGTCCAAATGAAACCACGAAGTTGTGAAAAACAACCCAAATAAAGCCATGCTGACATATTGTGGCGGAGAGTGTGAAAAGTGCTAATGCTAGTCCTCCACCCTGGCCCGTGCTCCTCAGTGACTCCGGTGTCGTCATGCCAGGCCAGGTGTTTGTGATGGTGGGACGGCTCTCGCCACGGGTTGCACGCTGAGGGTGGGACGCAGCGAGGTCCAGACGGAGGATGCAGAAGGGAAAAAAACTCGTAACACGGCACACACAAACAAGTCCTGGGATGAATGAAACATTCCCACTGACCGCATGCTGCTGGAGATGTACACATACAAAAGGCAAACCGCCCACCATGCATACTGACTACCAATGGCAAAAATAGAATCCTTTTTGTCTTTTTCCTATTTTTTATCTCCTATCCTCATCCCATGTGTCTTCACTGGAAGGTAAGGCAGGGATTAATTTTTTAAATACATTTTTTAAAATCTGATGTGTGACTGTCTGTCGTTAAAACAAGCTCATGACTACGCCGCCACACCAGCAGCCTAAGCAGTATCTTCGAGACATCACATCCCTCCCCCGCTGCTGATCCTCGACAGGTACGTCGTCCTCCAAAACGGTCACGGATCATCTCCGGAGTCGTTTCCGCGTTACGCCATGTAGATGAAGGTGTTAATGTCCGTCTCGTCTCTCTTGATGTACTTGTGCTCAATAAGCCACTCGATCTGTTCCTTGATCATTTTCTTCTGAGGGAGGAACATGTTCTTCAGGATCTCCACCAGCTCGGTCTGCAGCTGAGCGTTTGTGATCTTCTTACGCATCTTCATTATCTGAATGATGGCCTCCTGAAATGTTCCAGTCAAAGAAACAAACACATTTAGTCCACCGTAAAAAACAAGCAGTGTTTTACTGTAAAATTACTTGTTACAGTACTTTTTACACCCAGAAAGATAATAAGGACATTGTTAAAATAGTAATCAGTGGTTCAACCGTAATTTTATGAAGCTTTGAGAATACTTGAGCGCAAAGAAACTAAAATAACGACTTTATTTAACAATTCTTCTCGTCTATGTCAGTTTTCGTTGTATAAGATAACCACGACACATGCGTGTGATGCTGATAACGCAGGAGTCGGCGTTCTGACGTCAAACCCGGATGCGTCGATGACTGACACGGAAGAGAAGAAATCGTTGTTTTCTTTGCGCACAAGAAGTATACTCGTAGCTTCATAAAAATTATGGTTGAACCACTGATGTCACATGGACTATTTTAACAATGTTCTTACTATCTTTCTGGGCCTAGAACATGTTAGTTGCGTTGCTGTCTACGCAGGGTCAGAAAGCTCTCGCATTTCACCAAAAATATCTTAATTTGTGTTCCGAAGATGATTGAATGTCTTTTGTCATTTGGAACGACATGAGGGTTAGTAATTCAATTAAAGATTTTCATAATTGGGTAAACAATACCTTTAATTATCCTGTTAGATTTACTAGTTTTTTTACAATATCAAGTACGGGAATTTATTGTTAACCATTTAACAGGTTTTTAGAGTACCATATTTAGTCTTTTACCGTCAGTTACAAACATTTTTACTTTTACTTTTTATGCAAACAGTGCACAATGCAAATATCATCAACAGGGTAGTAATTGTGTACTCTACACGCACAGTCCAATTTTTCTAACAGTGTACTTCTTAAATTTATTGCACTAATTAGTTTGTCCACAAGGTGGCAACACTGGCCTGAAGATTTGTTTCAGTAGAAAAAAAACGAATAACAACAAACGAGACGCCTATGTTGATGAGCACTTGTGTGATTGAGTTACACGCGACTCTAGTTTAAACGAGTACAAAGACATTTTATTGGGAGAATTAGCACAGACGCTGAACAAGGAAACTTTCTAACGTGTCGAGTACTTCTGTTTACACACATACCATCAAATGGAGTAAACGTTGAAAGGCTACACATGAAACTGAAGTATACTTTGGGCTTTAGTGACTAGTGTTCATGAACAAAGAGGACTAGTAATGCTTTTTGATGTTGGTACCTGTGTTCTTAATATTCTAAGCTGGACGATTCCTTCGTTCTCCTCTTCTTTCATCCGCTCTGTCGTCAGCTGCAATCGGCCAATTAGGTTTATTTTCCCCCTCTTTTGAACCTTGCCATTTTTTCTGAGGAGAAACAAAAATATTATTATTATTTCCAAATAAAGAGACCAGGGGTCCGTTCTTCGTACGTCGCTAACTCAGTTAGCTGGATTTGATTGTTGCCGATTTCGCTTGATCTTGGATCATTTGGTTCTTCGAAGCTCATCCTGGAGTTGCTGTCATAGCAACTTAAACCTGGCTTATTTCATGTAAACAGGATTAGATCGCATCTTTTTAAGCAGAATTGATACATAAAATCTGTCACAACCACCGCTACTTTATTATAAGAGTATCCTGCTGGTCCAGGGACAATAATTTTAAATAATAATAATTAAAAAATAAGCTAACAATGTTGTGTAGTCTATAATACATATAGACACAGCCAGTTTTACTCATTGAAAGATTTATTAGTGATGAAATAATTACTTTATAATTGCATTGGAGTCTTACATGCATGCTACACAGTTAATCTGAGCCGTGCATTAATTTGAGTGATGACAGATATTATGGGAGGGGCTTGATGGAGTGCAGGAGATGCAGATAACATGATCTCTAAGAAACTGTAATTAATGATGTCACATAACAAATCTGTTTCAAATATAAATTGCTAATTACAACACTGGAGTAAAAATGTAAAGCCTGTACAAATACTAGAAATCATAAATATAAATAATTAGGAATCATGTAAAAAAAATTACAAATAAATTACAAACAGAGCACATTTCATTTATCTATTTATATCTATATACATTTATGTAGTTTTGTTCGCTTGGCTGTTTCCTTATAAAGGTTCAGAAATTTGTCATTTGTCAAGTTTTTTGTCAGGTGTCTTTTCCTAATGATATGATGTCATTACGTTGCTGTCCTGCCGCCAGCCAATCACTGCATTGCTGATAGTGGTTTCGGGTATCGATCTGCCCTTTTCGGGGGAACACTAGAACGTGCAGTAATCTTAGACAACATAATGCAGATATTTTAATCTAATACGCAAATTCGTTTGAAGAACCAAATTAGCCAGAGACCAGTTATCACGATTAGAAGATCTCGCATCTCAGATGTATTAAGCGAGGTACGAAGAACAGACCCCAGTTTTAAAGAGCCAGCAGGACAGGACATGTTCTTACATCAAGGAGAACTCCTGGTTAACGAAAAACAATGTACTGTCCGTGAAGTCTTTGGGAGAGCTCACTTGAGGTTCATGTAACATCACTTGGCGTTTGAGCTTTGGGAAGGCAACGAGAGACTGTATAAAAAGAGAGGGAAAATGTTAAGTAGATGATGGGACAACATCTATAAACAAAGATATTTTAATTGATCACAATCAGTCCATTTTAGATATTTCTAATTAATCTTTGAAAACACTAATCATTTAATAATACTGTAATAAAAACGAATATAAATTTTTCATTCAACATACATTATAATGTTGTGACATCACATGTAGCATTATGGTTAATTTAAATTAATAAAAAAAAAATATTGTTTAATTTTTTCCTCCATTCACACTAAATAGTACACTATTTCTATATTGATAATTTATCAGTTATCGACCAGAACATAAATAATTATCGGCTTCAGCCAGAATTTGAATATTGATGCATCCATAGATCATGTTAAACCAGTGGGCTTCAGCAAACTTCCTATGGGCTCGCATAATGACTTAAAGTATTTAAATGAATAAATTATTCTAAGTGCTATTAATATTAAAAATCGAATCTAAATAAAACGCAAACAATCAAGATAACTATTGTTTTTACTAAGAACGCACAGTTCTTGGAGCTTCTGAAATCACATAATGAACTGTGGTGAATTAGTTTAATATATCAATGCTTCCAATTTCTGTTTAAAGTTGAAAAACAAGCAGCTTCATCATAAGTACAGCAGAAATATGGTAAATATCGAATGGAATAAAGTTCTTTCAGTTTTGACACTCCAGTCGTGTTCTTACCCAGAGAGTTCGTCTCAGTTCAGCATCAGGCAGCTCAGTGGCAAGCTTCAGATTCTCAAAGCTGATCTTCTCTCGTGGTCTTTGGTTCCAGGCAAAAAGTACAGCCAGCTGAAAGGTCGTGACCTCCAGGTCGTACTGCCCTGCTTCATTCTTAAAAGTGATCTATCAGAGAGCACACAGACTGATTAGCTACAAGTAGCAATTTACAGTAACTACAAATCACTACTAAGTACTAAACGTAGTGCATAAAATAAACCCACAATGCCATTGGACATGAGGTGGTGCCAGTGGAGTTTGCGGCCGCTGTGGTTCTTCTTGTAGAAGTCCTCCACCTCTGGAATGAGGTCTTCCAGCTCGGTGGGCAGAGACACAAACACTTTCTCTGAGCTGCGTGACCACGCTCCAGCATTCAAGATCTTTATATTCACAGAGTCCGCTGGGTAACAGAAGGGGAGACGGCTTTTGACATTTTATGCATCTTTGTTGAATAATAACATGAATGTCTTTCAAACTCAGTTAAAAGGGATTGTAAATGCATATACAGAGAGAAAAATGGGCTTGTATTTCACCTGGTAGAGTCAGCTTGTTGTGTTTGTGCATTTCCTTGAAAACCTGGTTAAGATCTTCAGACACTTTGATGTCCTGGAACATTCTAGCTAGCTTGTTCACATAGTCAGCAGGCATCCCAACTTCCTGAAACATGCCAAACAGTGAGCCATTAGAGTATAAAACACTCATACAAATCTCATTCACTCGTATTTGTCTGTATTCTCACCCTGAGCCACTCAACCATGTTCTCCTCGATCTCACTGTCTGCTGAGATGTCCAGGATCAGACGTCTGGTCAGATGGGCTTTGTGGTACCTCATGAACACATCCTTATTCTGGACGTATTTGAGCACAAGTAGCTACAGGAAACAAAATAGTATTTACATTTCAAAACACTGACAGGACTCATGTGACTTATAAAAACAGCCCCTCACCACTTCCTTCAGTTTGAGCTCGATCTCCTCTGAGGTCAGCTTTTTGCTGAGTGGCGTTTTTCTTAGCAGCATGTCACAATAGTTTGCGAGCAGCTCCGGACACTTTGACTCAGGTTGTGTTTTTAGGCCCACTCTGCATTTAGAAACATCAAACACGACTGATACAAGTTGATGCAATACTGAAATATGGATGGCTAAAGCTCACTTGCTGCAGGATTATTATATTTAATACTAAAACCATAAAACTATTTTTGTGACTTGAAATAAAATAAACTTCATTTAGTGTATTGTGATGCACTAAAATAACTAAAAAAAAATTAAATTAACTGAAATAATATGAAACGAATAATGAAAACCATATAGACATGACAAACCATACAAACAAAGAAATGGCAAAAAATGACAAACACACACACAAACTAAAACTTTAACTAGAATTAAGGTGAAAACACAAAATATACAAATAAAAACCAATTCCACATAAAAACTAATAGTATCTCATGTGGGCCCTTTTTAACCGTGAAGATGTTTTTCCACAGTTTCTATTGTAAATCTAAAGGTTTTTTGTTGTAATTCTTAATTTCTTTTATATACACATTTATAACAATATACTTTGTTATATTTCCTTGGCATTAAATTACAGAAATGTTATATTTTTATTAGATTTAGTATATATTTAAATACATATTTATAAGTATTATACTTAAAAATGTACCTATTTGTAAAGTCATAGATTTTTATAAAGTAAACTTCTCCACTATAGACAATGACTTCAGCTTCTGAGTTGCCTGTAAATGTGTCTATCAGTTAAAAGAAGGTTATTTTGTGCATCTCACTTAAATGGACTGTCAACAGAAGCCCAGAAGGCAGCCATTACTCACCCCTTCTGTTTCATTGGCAGCTCCAACTTAAATATTGTGGCATCATTCACAACTGCTTTGTATGCCTGGGGAAATATTAGACAACATTACAAATCTATGTGAGATATAAAAAGTTAATTCATTCAAAATAATATACACCTCAATTCATTTTTCAGTCAAATGAACAGCATTTCAAATGGAGTTATTGTTATATAACCTTCCATTGTATTCCTGTGTCATCACAGATCTCTGGTAACCATCTGCGGTGTGATCTGGTCATGCAGGCTACTTACTGAGACCAGAATGAATATGGATAGGGCGGCATGCTCACTTTGTCTCTGGCTGTAAGGAACCGAGGATCATCATGGAACGCTTCCTTCACTAATTTACTAAATCGATTGAAGAGAGTCAGGAGCTGCTCCACGTACTTCTCAGAGTCCTGAGAGGAAACACACAAACGTCAACACAAGCATGACAGTGTGGTTGCCTAATATTTGAGGATCTATCCTAACACAAAGCTCAAACCTCGACAGGGTTTTGGAATAAATCAAGTAAAACTGTGAACTTTAACCAATAATCCTTTATTTATACTGTGAATAGCAAAAGCCAGCTAATGCTCTAAAATTCATAAAACTCACAAAGAATATAATCATTTTGCAAATGTTTTGCTCACAGTTGTGATGGTCTCGGCAGTGGCCACCATGTCTGCCAGTCCATCACTGATGATGTGTTCCTCCAGGTCTTTCAGCATGGGTTCAATCCCATTGGGCACTTTATCCATGAGAGAGAACATGAGGTGCAGCTCTGTGGAAGAAGAGTTCAGAGGTTTGAAACTAAAAGCGTGTTTAGAGATATTATACAGCTACACATTATGCAATGTACGCATGCAAAATTCCATCTTCATCGAAAACAGAGCCAAAAAGCTCTGCAAACGTTCATAAAGTGTATGTGGTGAAAGAGATTCATGCATTTATTCAGCAAGGTTATATGTAATTGATCAAAAGTGACAGAGACATTTATAATCTTACACGAGATTTATATTTCATATAAATGCTGTTCTTGTGAACTTCATCAAAAAAATCCTGAAAAAAAGAATCAATAGTTTCCACAAAAACATTTTCAAATTACGCTCGAATCAGCATATTAGAATGATTTCTGAAGGATCATGTGACAATGAAGACTGAAAAATGGATGCTGAAAAATAAGCTTTGCCATCACAGGAATAAAATACATTTTAGAAACATATTCAAATACAAAACAGCTAATTAAATCTGTAATACCTTCACAATATTGGTGTTTTACTGTATTTTTGATCAAATCAATGCAGTCTTGTTGAGTGCTTTCTATAAAAAAAAAAAAAATCCTAAAGACAACATTTGGAACGGTAGTGTACATAAAACCTAAAATGGTCATTTTAAACATATCTAAATAGTCTCATACTCACTGTCAGTCTCATTCCGTTTGATCATGCCTGGACATTCAGCCAAGATAGTTTCTTTAAATGACGTTACCAGTGCATTCACACAACATTCCATAAGCTGAGGAAAAACAACAATGCACAATTTCACTCTCACACTCCTGCTTATATCCTTTTATTTCAATTAAATATTGAACAACTTAAAACTAATAATACTTTTAATAGTACAAATACTAAAATATTTGATGCCCTATTTTATGCAAAATTGTTCAATTCAATCTTCGTCACTGCCTCATTTCTAAAAACTATGTATTATTATTATTATTTAAAAGCCAATCATATACTCACTGCTTGTACAGAGTTACATTCACGTCTCGTCTCTAAATATCGTAGTGCACGTTTTTCCTCTTCTCTTAATTTAGTGTCTGCCTGTAAACAGAGACATGACAATACATGACTGCAAACACAAGCCTCTCGGCTATGCGATCTGATTGGCTGAAGATCATGTAGTCTAAAATCTGATGTCTGGCAGGCCGTACATATTTCATGTAGTTTTGTACTCCATTCTGCTGCAGGTAGGACGGCGCCTGGGTCCTGTAGAACCTCTCTGTGGAGTCTAGGTAGGCTTTCTCAAAGTTATCCCTGTAGATCTGCAGTTTATCTTCGGGATTGGAGCACAGGTTCACTGAGAAAGAGATTGTAAGATACTTTTCATGACTAAAAAGATTCACTCCAAAATCCAATGAAAACCCTGGAGTGAACCTCACCATACGACTCTCTGACCCCGATGACCAGCTGCGAGTCGAACGCTTCTCCCAGGCGTTCAGCATGGAGCAACTTCATCGCACTATCCTGCAATCTATTCTTGATGTTGGAGAATATAGATTCATTCCAAGTGTCCAGCATCAGCTGCGAGAACATAAAGCAGAACAAACCAATGAATCCCATTCTAGGAAATCAACCTAAAAATCCTGCTTTTATCCCACTCACCTTCCTAACAATGCTGTCCTCCACATTGGACTTCTTGTTGCTGCCCTGTTTGCCCATCAGGGTGATCTCCAGCTGGCAGAACGGCTTGGGCAGAATGTCACACTGCGTGAAGAACTTCCTCCACTCCACGATGTAAGCCTTGAGGAGCGCGGTGTCATCTTGGTGACTGAGCACTCGCTAAACACCAACGATCGAGAAAGAGACATGATTCTGCTGAAGAGCATCGACAGGTTGTTTAATCCTGAACCTCTCTTACCACTTGAGCTTGTTTAATAAAATCTAAGATGTCCTCCTTGAGGGCCTGGTGGATCTTTGCTGGTCCTTTGTCATCCCATAGACAAACTGCATGAACATCTCTGGGAGAATGGAGGAGAATAGGAAGACAGATTGAACATTCAGACTGTGGTTAATGTGTAGGATATAAAAAGATCTGAATTCATTGGGGCCTTACGAGAAAAGATCAAACCACTGCTGCTTGGTTACGGACTCTTGGCGAAGCAACTTAAGGACAATGGGGCGCATAAGATCCCACTTGTCCTCAAATTGGAGGGAACCCTTGTTCTAAGTAAAACGATATGAAAGATGATATAGACCGTTAGAGAAAAAGAGTGTGAATGCATTCACATAACACAATGAACCAGACATTATGAAAAACCTCTCTGTCTCAACATGCCCAGAAAATCAAAAGCCTTATTGAATATGATTCACAAAGCATTTAGTTTATTTTATATCTAACGCCTTTAAGAAACAATTATGTCTTGTTTTTGTTTTTTTATTAAAACTATTAAAATTGAACCAATTTTTTTATTACTACTTGTACTTTTTGTATTACGTTTTATTATTTATTTATTTTCTTTTTGTTACATAAGCTTTTAACATCCTTTTCAAATGCCTTTTATTACGTATAGATTTCCTTGTTTTATCATTGAACTAAACCTAGACTTTCAACCATAAAATATGAAAATACATCTTAAAAATACATTTTTAAAACCATAATCCATTTGAAATAAATACACCAATGTTGTTATTGTGCAAAAATTATACATTTTAAATTATATAAATCACAAATTACACCTATACCTCAATTTTGTGTAATTTCCCAAATACTGCCACTAATAAAATGTCAAGGTTTCGTTTCAATTTGTTTTTCAAATGCACTTGTATACCAAGGCAACAGTGAAGAGCCTGAACTCAAATATGAGATGTGAAGAAAACAAAAAAGGAAAAAGCAAGGTAAACATCTCATGTGAACAGAATCATTTTGTGCATAATTACTCAAAAAGTGTAAAACTAATATTTAATAGTATTTATTCAAGATAAGTCTATGCTAGCTAATTAATTTCAACAAGAAAAATAAGTATTTAAATTTACTATATGTTTAAAATATGTCCACCATAGGCAGATGGCATGTAACAGCAAAATCTCAAAAGATAGAAAGCTTTTAATCAAACTGATAGTTTCTGACAGAATATTTACCATTTTGGACATCATCACTGGCTCTTTTGAACACATCTATGATGTCCAAAATGTTGTCTAGGTAGGCAGCTCACTAGGTTTTCAGACAACGCCACTGTATTTAACTATTAAATCAAACATCATTATACTAATGGACTGTCTGTAGTCTCTAATTCATACTCCCTGAATGATTTCTTCACATATTTCAAGTACTTATAATATATCTGACAGTTGTGACATGACATGTGCATCTTTTCTTGGCTTACTACAACACGAAACTCTTAGTAATAACGGCACACATTCACATTTTATATCATTAGCTCAGCCATTACACTGTCATCAAACCATTGACCAAGCTAGCAACATACGTGCTAACTGTCAGCAAGAACACGTCCCTTTATGATATACATTTATAAACATAATACCGAAGGTCAACACACGTTGGAGTCTGCAACTCGTCTGCATGCAGTCCAATATTTGTGTGATTATTGGCTTTATTAATCTAAGCTAGCTCACAGCCTGCTAGCTAAACACAGGCTACAAGACTCTCTTATAAACTCACTGGACATGCACGTGAGAGTCCGAGCAAGCCGCTAAATCACAACGGCACAAGATATTCATTTAAATGTTATAGGCGTCTAAAAGGGGTTTTGACTGTTTATGGAGAATTTGGAGGCAATGAGCTTAAGTGTCTCTTACCTTTAACAAATTAGACATCGCCATGTTTCCTTAACTTATCCCCTCGTCCGTTCTCGCGAGAGTTGGTTCGGGTTTCGAACAAGGCTGCGTTCAGCCCCGAAAAAACGGTGCGAAACGTTTATTAAACGGAAACGGTGGTGAACACCCTGTTCTGATGATGCAAGTGTTGAAACTATGGCAGCTGAGAAGGCCATTCTTTGTGTTCTTTTTGAAGAATTTTCAGAGCCTGATAAAATCGGTATAAATACATGTTTAATACTGCACAATACGCTCGATGTTACAGTCACTGCCCTTGCCGTCCAGAATAAAAGAGAACATCCCAATCGAGTGAAGGGATTTATGGAAACTGTGGTTCCTAATTATTGTGATCCAACATTTGCCTTGCATTTGAGGATGAAAAGACAAACATTTCAGGTGAAGGATAATCCACTTCTTACCTCCGAGACTGTGTTATGATCTATATGACCTTATTATTTTTATTGTGAGTATTAGGCTTATCATTATTGCTGATCACTGTTGTTGTGCTATGATATTGTAATATGTGCCATTATATAATCAGAGGAATATAGAAAAGTTTATGAAAGTGTCACTCCACAATACAATAGAAAAAATATAAATATGTATAGTATTTTTGTTACATTAATCAGTGTCTAGCACACCTTCCTAAGGAAAGGATATTGACCAGAAGACATTGCAGTTACTACATATTTAGACTGACTTAAAGAAGTTCCAGATCTATACTTGTGCTCTTATTATTTCAGTTATTTTGCCTTTAATGTAAATAAACATGTGAAAACAATATACTTGCTCTTGTGAATTTATTTTGATGTTAATTACATTTACTTACAAATTCACCGTCATCATGTTGATATGCTATGTTACTATAAAACTATTACAACAAACATGTCTTCTAATATCTTCAATTGTTGTGTATACCGGACACATTAAATGACTTAACTTGGACCCATTGTGTGATCTGTCTCTTTAATACCGCGTGGTTTATATACACATTGCTGCTTATTGGGCTGACATTTTTGACACACCCACCAAACAAGAGAAAACATATCTCAAACCCCGTTGCACACCGTTTCCAGGAAACATGTCGTTCTACCCGGAAACCGTAGCAAAACGTTGTGCACCGGTGTGAGCTTGAACGTGCCCCAGGTGATGGGATCTCCGATTAACTTCTACGAATGAAAGTCTCGAAAAGTTTGTTTCAAATCATTTTTTTTTTATTATATGAATCTAGAACAAGAAAAATTTCATAGAAATATACACAAAGATGATTTATGCAATGTAGTCACTATTATAAAAACAAGTATCAAAGGAAATTAAAAGAAGAAAAAAACAGGAAATAACTTAAAATAAATGAATAAAAGAAAAGGTTTTAAGTAGTCTATACATTCGTTTTGCCTATTTAAAAGATCTTATGTAAAACTCGATTCAGTTATTCTGTTACGTTATGTAAATACGATCCAGCTCATAAAAATCACATTTAATTAGAACCTATATATTAATCAATTTCTTTTGCATTAGTTAATGTTATTTAGTAAAACTATTTAATAAAACCATGCTTTTCAGAGAGAGAAAAAACTCTTTGCTGGGTGGCCATTTATTTCCACACATCACGCTGTGACATTTAGTAGGCTAGTCAGATGCAAGACTAAGCATAGCCAGACATGTGAGAGCGAGAGCGTATCACATGACCACGTGTATGTGTGACTGTATGTGTGTGTACACAGCATGTGGAGGTGACTGACCTCTAGTTAAAAGACTTTATTTCCAATTTCAAAAGAGTATGATGTCTTCTCTGGTCTCCTAGCCTAGGCAAGTTGGTTATATGTGTTTGTTTGTTTTATGAAGAGTACTTTGAGCACTTTTCAACTTATCAGAACCACCAGTCAACTAGTTAAACATGACTTGACCAGGCCAGGAAATCATCTTAAACCAGGAAAGAACTAATTGGCAATTTTTTTTTCATGCAACCAAATTAGGTTTATAAACATGTCTTGCCATAGATGCTATTCTGTAAATCATAGATCATAAAATGCATCAGAAAATGATCTTTGACTTTTGGTTATGGAGTTTGGTGTCTTAGCTGTTAGTCCCTTGATTGTGGGATATTTAGGATTTAGATTTATTTAGAGACAGAAATTTTGTCTTTCATTCTTTCTGTATATATACACAATATTATATACAATCAATCATTAAAAAGCGTATTCTTAATATTACATTGACAATAAAAATTATAAAATCATCTTACAAACAATATTTTTTTGACACAAACTTAAGATATATGGTAATATATGGTCCCTCCTGGGCTGTGCCGGTCTTCAGTTTGGACTCTGTGCTTGGTCCACTTTATGGCGGCGACGGAAAAAGCCACACTGAAAATGAGATCACAGAGTCAGTGCATGTAGAGATATGTTTGAAATAACCTTACAACTTTCACTGTTTCGTCAGTACAGTATCTATAGTATGCACAGGTTGCACATTTTAAGCATAAAATACTCAAATGACCAACTACATTCACCAAAATTTCCTGCAAGGAATACAATATCCCACAATGCAATGTGCTTGACTTGATCTTCCCTGTAACGTCATTATCAGTGTAAGTGTTGAGACAGAGAGGAAGAGTTTGTTTCACCTTAATGAGAATGATAATGATGATGAAAAGGAGCAGAAATCCTCCTATGGATCCTCCAATGATGGCACCTTTAGATGTCGTCACTTGCAGCTTCGTAATTATCACCTTCACCTGCATGGCATGATTAAATCTATCAGTAACTAAATATGTGATAACATGCTTGAAAAACACTGTCACTCACCGGAACGGTCCTCGAAGTATCCTTCACAGCGTAGACGGTCTCATCAAAGCTGTATGTTCCTGTAGCAGTGATTTTGTCAGATTTGTCCTATTAGTTTGAAAATATGAATTGGTTAAACAGTTCATTGATGCAAATGATTATCAGAATACCTGAACTATATAACTATACCTGAACATCATGTATCAAAGCATTGGCATCAATTATGATTTCCTGCAGCTTTGTCATGGTACATTTGATGGTATAGGGTCCCTACATGCACAAAAATATAAATATATATTTTATATTTAAACCACTTTTATTTAACGTAATGCTTTGTCATTGTTTCAGGGTTATATCTTACCTCAACTTTGGCATTTTCTGGAAAAACACACTCCTAATACAAATAGAGCAATACAGTTTGAAAGCGTTCATGCTGTTTATTGTCATTCTATGAACTATTAAATATTGCATTTCATGTGATACCTCACGTGGTTTGACAGTAATGATTTCCAAATCAGTTTTGAAGGTGTCCTTTGTTATGGTTATAACTACATCGATTGTAGCACCATACTTATTTTCACCTGCAAACTAAATCACAAAACAATATTTAAAGTATATAAATGATTCAATTTTGAGATTATATTTTTATATACTGTACCTGAAATAAAAACTGCATCTTTTGAGTCTTTCCTTCCCCCCCCTCTTCAATACTGAGTCTGCTTGGGTTGGCTGTGCTATTGTTGAGAAACAAATAATGATAATAATAATCATAAATATGCTTAAATAATACAAAATCAAGATGTTTCATGTGAAATATTTATCAGGTTGTTTGTTCACCTACCCAGTTAGCTGGATTGGTAGGGAATACTTCACAGCGAATGCATATATTTTAGAGTCCAGAATTTCAGAGCCATTATTCTGACTAAAACCAGAGTAAATGTTTAAAAATATAACAATATTTTTATACACTGTAAATAAAACTTATTTAATACAAATATTTTTGGAGCACATTTGACAAAGAAATACTATTTTACTTCATAATTTCACATTTAATTTTGTAATTAATTGTGAACTTTACTAGCAATTTATGAGTAAAAATGGTTTCTACACCAATTTATTTTTGTTGTATTAAAAGTTTGGAAATGCAGCTCTCAAACCTGGTTAGATTAGCAATAATCTCAGAATTCTTCAACTCTGATTTGATGTCAATGAGCTGCCATGAGAAGAAAAGGCTGGTCTGAAAAAAAAGGTTTTCATTACTGAAAAGCACGTGCAAATGAGATCATATTTCTAATGTTTCAAAGATGTGTGACTGATTCATACCTGTGCTCCTCTTTTGAAAACAGGGTGTTGAATGTTACACTGTATCTGATTGTCATTCTTCACAGGACAGGTGGCACCTTCTATTTTCTATAGGTGAGACACCAAACCAGGTTGTCGTGTATTTATTAAATGTATCAACAGCAGATGTAATTGGCTTTTGAAGACGAGGTCATGTTTTTACCTTCTGACTGAGTATGCTGGGGAAGGTCAAAGTTAGGATGGTCATATAGGAAGGGTCTTCAGTGTTTGTAAGATTGAAATTGATATTCAAGCTTTGAGTTTCTCCGATTATGATCGAAGTTTCACTGAAATATAAATGATTTTAGTTACAAAAACACAGAACTATATTTTTACTTTTACAAATATACTATTTATTTTTAAAAGGATGTAGCTGGGCCCCCCAGGAGTACAAAATAGAGTACATTTAATCAGTACATACCTAATTTTTGAATCCGATAATGTAATATGTGGTTTGCACTCGGGTAACTTGCAATCCGTTTCAAAGTAAATCTAAATATGACAAAAAAAAATGTTTTATTACAAAAATTCATTTAAAGGGGTCATGAGCTGACAAATTAAAATTCCCTTGATCTTTTGATATATAAGAGGTCATTGTACTATAAAAACATCCTGTAAGTTTCAGAACTCAAACCTTTCTTGTTAAGGCCAGTTCACACCGCACAGAGAGATGCCAACAAACACTAAGAAACAAGTTGGCCGTTGGATTTTTCACACTGACCCAACAGACACCAACAAACACTGACTGAGCATGTTCAGTCGGGTGACAACAAACTCTGACCAATGGCAACAGACACCAACAAACACTGACCAATGGCAACAGACACCAACAAACACTGACCAATGGCAACAGACACCAACAAACACTGACCAATGGCAACAGACACCAACAAACACTGACCAATGGCAACAGACACCAACAAACACTGACCAATGGCAACAGACACCAACAAACACTGACCAATGGCAACAGACACCAACAAACACTGACCAATGGCAACAGACACCAACAAACACTGACCAATGGCAACAGACACCAACAAACACTGACCAATGACCAATGCAACAGACACCAACAAACACTGACCAATGGCAACAGACACCAACAAACACTGACCAATGGCAACAGACACCAACAAACACTGACCAATGGCAACAGACACCAACAAACACTGACCAATGGCAACAGACACCAACAAACACTGACCAATGGCAACAGACACCAACAAACACTGACCAATGGCAACAGATGCCAACAAACACTGACTGAGCATGTTCAGTCGGGTGACAACAAACACTGACCAATGGCAACAGACACCAACAAACACTGACCAATGGCAACAGATGTCAACAAACACTGACTGAGCATGTTCAGTCGGGTGACAACAAACACTGACCAATGGCAACAGACACCAACAAACACTGACCAATGGCAACAGATGCCAACAAACACTGACCAATGGCAACAGATGCCAACAAACACTGACCAATGGCAACAGATGTCAACAGGGTTAATACACTGATCCAACAAAAGCGTTTGTTGCCATTTGTCTGTGCATTGTGAATTGGCCTTTAGTTTAAAAACAGCTTGGGCCCTATCATACACCCGGCACAATGCAACGCCAGGAAGGTGTTTTTTGCTAGTTTCAGCCTGACGCAGTTATCATTTTCACATCCAGCGCCAATTTGTTTAAATAGCAAATGCACTTGCGCCCATTTTTTCACCCATGGGCGTGCTGGTCTGAAAACAAGGTGTGTTCAAGTGCATTGTTGGTGTTTTGCTAGTTTTAGGCAACCAAAAATGTATTTATTTATTTACATTTATGCATTTAGCAGACGCTTTTATCCAAAGTGACTTAGTGCATTCAGGCTGTACATTTTTCATCTGTATGTGTGTTCCCTGGGATTCGAACCCACAACCTTTGCGCTGCTAACGCAATGCTCTACCACTGAGCCACAGGAACATTTAAAAGGCGTGTTAGTAATATGTGGCTATAGGTAGGTGCACAACATGCATACACTCTGCTTATTACACACACAGGGACATGCAGCACCACACAAACATGCCAAATATTAAAAATGAAAGTATTACAATGTAAAAGATTATTATTGTGTACTTTAACCTCAGATCCGTTTCCGTTTCCAAAAACAGTACAGAAAATAGCCTATTACATCTAAACCACGTTTTTGTTAACATTCTTGATAACATTATAAGGGGACCTCAAAGAATAGTACAAAATAATAAAAAAGGCAGTTCATGACCCCTTTAATGAAACATTTCACAATATGTATAATAACTAAATTAACTAAAAATTATTCAGTAAGGATGCATTAAATTGATCAAAAGTTCCAGTAAAGATATTTATAATGTTACACACTGTTCTTTTGTAATTTCTGTTCCTCAGAATTCTCAAAAAAGCCACATGGTTTCTACAAATCAGAATATTAGAATGATTTCTGAAGGATCATGTGATGCTGAAGACTGGAGTAATGATGCTGAAAATACAGCTTTGCATCACAGGAATAAATTACATTTGAAAATATATTCAAACAGAAAACAACTATTTTAAATTAAACTTATTTCACAATATCAGTGTTTTACTGTATTTTTAATCAAATAAATGCAGCCTTGATGCGCATAAGACACTGGTATTAAAAGAGTTTTAAAAACTCTTTCTGACCCCAAATGAAGTGAAGTACTGAACAAACAGTGAAAGATGAATGTTTACTAGAGAAATCTTTATATTATAAATATGCTTTCAAATATTTTACCTCCTTTACAACCTCGGTTGGAGTAAATGCATCAAGAATTCGTATAGGGGCTTCATTTGGGCTGAGATCCAATGAAAAATTCAACTTGATTTTAATAGGTGAAAAACAGTCAAAACAGCCCTGAAAGGAAGACACAGTCCTTCTAAGTCAGTATCATAAAGAGTCATAGCTCTCAAATGATTTTTATAATAAATAATTTGCTGTTCAGTGAATACTGTCAATTTTTCAATTTGTAGTAGTAGCATAAAGTTTAGGCTGAACATCAATTGTAACAGGTTTTATTTTCGTGGGGGTAGGTAAAAAGAGAACCAACATACCAAATATTTAAGGTTGATAACAGGCGTACACTCTACATCTGGTGTCAAGGTGAAAGTGTTTTCTAAGAGATCTTTGCCGTCAACACTGAGGCGCTTTTTGTTTACACCAGAATCCAAGGTAATTTGGTACTTAATAGGAAGTTGGACTTAAAATGACAGAAAGTGAATGGTTAAAATAATAATGAGGATTATTGTGGATCAAAAATACTCACTGAGCTGAAAGAGAATACTTACTTTGGAGCTTTTCGTTAATCACATTAAAGCATATGTGGTACATTATGTCAAACTTGCTGGATATTTCATTCATCTGTTGATCGAGAGGAATGAGATCCTTAACTATATATATAGCTGGTTTGAAAACAATAACAGGGATAGTCCTGTAAGGAAAAGAAGGATACACATTAAACAACATCTAAAAAGAAGGTTCCCACATCCATTAATTAAACAGAAAGTACACTGAAATAGAATATGAAAATTCAAAAATCGTTTGTCACTTTGAACAATATAGCAATATATTTTTTACTCACTCGAACACAGACACTCTCCCTTTACTTCCAACAGCGATGGAGACCTTATTTGACGCCGCAGCAGGTGCGCCACTTACTGCCTGACCAAAATGCACAAGTTTCATTCCAAAATCTGAGGGAGAAATTTTCTGGGGAGGAAACAGCAGATTACATTAAACGCTTCAAAAGACAGAGAGATGGAAAGACAAGCATTAAAGCAAACATCTTCAGGCCTAATATAAAAAAATACAACATTTATTTTTAAAATAAAGTGACAATGAGCTATACATTTAGTGTCTTTGGTAGAAACAGGGTCATAATTGTCATAAAGAAAGAGTTTTTTTCCTGCATTGTCTTGATTTTCTCCATCAAGTGTTTATGTAGAGACTACGTTTTATTTAGAATTTCTGCTATAATGTGATTTTTTTATTAGGTTTTTATCCATTTTATTTAAATAATTCATATAAACTAATTCTAATAAGTATCTGCATCATTTGTCTACATGATCCATGAGGAAAAATACAAGATTCAGATAATGTCCAAAAATAGAATAATAATAATATAATGAATTTAAATTATAATTAAAATAAAATATATACATATACAATAACTATAACATCAAATAATAAAATATAACGAATGTGAAAATAATGTTCAGGCTATCAAAACATGTAAACAAACCAGGATTTATTAAAAAGATCAAAGTGTAAAGAATATATGCTGAAACCCACTTGTGAAAACTTAAGTCCATCTTTCAATCCGTTGTAAATGTAAATGCTTCCAGAGGAATCTGTTTCTAAAGGAGCGCCAATTGCTACATCAGTAAACCGGTTCCCATCAATGTCTCCTATCGAGGCAATGGCTGCACCAAACCTTGCGAAGGTCTGTCCTGCATCACCCTGCAGCTCCAGAGACACGCTCTCAAACCTGTCCTGCTTTGAGAAGGTTTAAAGATAGCCCCATGAGATACAAATCATGTTAAACCCCAGTCCACATACAGTATATCCAAGAGCATGATCTTACCTGATTCAGTTTGTACACTAGCACTTTGCCTTCTTCCCCATTTTGATGGAAATGTGGGGCTCCAACTAATAGATAGTCTGTGCAATCATCCTTATCAATGTCTAAGGCACAAAGAACTGATCCAAAGTAAGATCCAACCTATGACAATTATACAATTACTTCATTATTAGCATATATCATATCATATAATTCATTAACAAATGCATAAACTTGGGCTTGTAACTGACTCAGTGCCAAATATTCAATTAGAAGGAAAAAAACTTTCCTAAAGCAATAAATGGT
This sequence comes from Ptychobarbus kaznakovi, assembly GCA_027422405.1. Classification (NCBI taxonomy): domain Eukaryota; kingdom Metazoa; phylum Chordata; class Actinopteri; order Cypriniformes; family Cyprinidae; genus Ptychobarbus; species Ptychobarbus kaznakovi. Next base: position 9,683,129 of record CM049813.1, read on the forward strand.
TTACATTAGTGCTGTCAAATGATCAATCGCATCCAAAATACGTTTTTGTTTACATAATATATGTGTTTGTACTGTGTATATTTATTATGTGTAAATAAATGCACACACATGAATGTATATATTTAAGAAAAATATGTTATGTTTTATATTAAATATATTTATATATAATATATGAATATAAATATATACATGTAAATATTTTCAAAATATATACTGTATGTGTGTGTATTTATATACATAATAAATAAACAAAATAAAACTTATTTTGGATGCGATAAATCATTTGACAGCACTAGTTTAAATCAATGTTTCTTTAAAAAAATGATTTAAAAAAGTACATTTTAATTGCATTGCATTGTATTGTTTAAAAACATTGTTTTAGAGGGTTTTAAAAGTTCATATTGATATTTTATTTCAATCAAATATTTCACATTTACTATGAATGCATATGTATACCATTTAAAGATTGGTGGAAACTGGTCATCAAAAATGGCCTGGTCTTAAAAAATGACTGAAATATGCTTTTAAACAGTCTGGTGTGTCAATATAATTTGCATGATCTACAAATACCTGATCTCCCTGGAGCACATATGTTTCAGAGCCGTCAAAAATATATACTCCACCAGTCAAGTTATACCGTGGTGCACCAGATATGTAGAGTGTTTTACTGGGTTTTACTTTAGCAGAAGTGACACTGTAACCTGTGATCAGGAAGGAGATTCAACAAACATGAACCTGAGATGACTTTCAATATATATACAGGTGCATCATTTTTTTTTTTTTGAATATTGTGAAAACGTTTTTTTGTAACTTATTTCAAAAAGTGAAACTGTCATATATTCTAGAATCATTACATGTAAAGTACATTTTTTTTTTTTTTTTTTAACCTCACTCATACAAATTAATACGATTTTTGCTAACTCGTACGTATTTTACGAGTTGGCAATTCGTATGAATTTGTACGAATGACCTACACCTAACCCCGCCCCTAAACCTACCCGTCACTGGGGTTTAGACAAATCGTACGTACGAGTGAGTTCATACGAATTCGTACGAATTAGCCACCTCGTAAAATATGTACGAATTGGCATGAGATCAGGATGGTGGCACTGCTGAGGCACTATTGAGCCTTCAGCTCGTCTGTATTGTTGGATCGACTGTTTCTTATCTTTATCTTGAAAATATCTCATATATTCCATATGGGGTTCAGGTTAAACATGTGGCTGGCCAATCAAGCACAGTAATATCATGGTCAGCAAACCAAGTTACAGTGTTACCAGTTACAGTGCTTTGTGAATGTTGATGCTTAGTCTAAATAACAATTATTTCGATAGGAACATTTATGATGGGATGTTGTGGAATTTATGAGATGTTACAGAGCTATTTCATGTAAATTTCACTGATGTACTGAAAACAAATCTATACAGGCTACTTTTATGCGGGCATTTGCGGGCATGAGCAGGACAAAACATGAATGTTGCGGGCAGGAGCGGGACCAGATAAGATATATTTATGCGGCAGCGGGACTGAAAATTCCGTCTCGCGTAGGTCTCTACTCCAGACCTTGATTTCCAAATGAAATGCAAAATTTACTTTTATCTGAAAAAAGGACTTTGGACCACTGAACAACAGTCCAATTATTTTTCTCTTTAGTCCAGGTAAGATGCTTCTGATGTTGTTTATGTTTCAGATGTGGCTTGGTTGCACTTGTCCTGAAGACGTCACCAAAAAGAGATATCTTTATAGTTATCGTCCTTGGTGTGAACGGGCCTTACCCTCTTTGTGGAGGGTGTCAATGATTGTCTTCTGGACCATTGCCAAATCTGCAGTCTTCCTCATTATTGTGGTTTCAAAGAACAAGAGATACCCGGCATTTATACTTTAGGCATGGCCATTTAATGAAACTCAAATTTAAATAATCTGATATTTCAAGATACTGAATTTTTGACTTTCATGAGCTGTAAGCTCGAATCATCAAAATAAATTAATTAAAAAAATGTAAACCTTTTGAAATGTTTTACTTTACATGTAATGAATCTATAATATATGAAAGTTTCACTTTTTAAAATACTCTGAACAAAATTATAAACGCAACACTTTTGTTTCTGCCCCCATTTTTCATGAGCTGAACTCAAAGATCTAAGACTTTTTCTATGTACACAAAAGGCCTATTTCTCTCAAATATTGTTCACAAATCTGTCTAAATTTGTGTTAGTGAGAACTTCTCCTTTGCCGAGATAATCCATCCACCTCACAGGTGTGGCATATCAAGATGCTGATTAGACAGCATGATTATTGCACAGGTGTGACTTAGACTGGCCACAATAAAATGCTACTCTAAAATGTGCAGTTTTATCACACAGCACAATGCCACAGATGTCACAAGTTTTGAGGGAGCGTGCAATTGGCATGCTGACTGCAGGAATGTCCACCAGAGCTGTTGCCCGTGAATTGAATGTTCATTTGTCTACCATAAGCCGTCTCCAAAGTCGTTTCAGAGAATTTGGCAGTACATCCAACCGGCCTCACAACCGAAGACCACGTGTAATCACACCAGCCCAGGACCTCCACATCCAACATCTTCACCTCCAAGATCGTCTGAGACCAGCCACCCGGACTGAAGCTGAAAACATCCCAGGTCTTGCATGGCCTGCATACTCACCAGACATGAGAAAACTGGATGACTAATAATTTCTTACTACTAAATTCTGAAGAAACAGAGGTGTTAATTATCGGACCTAAAAACCACACAAGTAATAACCTAGAACACTGTCTAACTATTGATTGCTGCTCTCTCGATTCTTCATCATCAGTCAGGAACCTAGGTGTGCTATTTGATAGCAATCTCTCCTTTGTCAACCATGTTTCTAGCATTTGTAAAACTGAATTTTTTTCATCTTAAAAATATACCTAAACTGAGACCTATGCTCTCAATTTCAAAAGCAGAAATGTTAATTCATGCGTTTATGACCTCAAGGTTAGATTATTGTAATGCTTTATTAGGTGGTTGTTCTGCACGCTTAATAAACAAACTACAGATGGTTCAAAATGCAGCTGCTAGAGTTCTTACTAGAACCAGGAATTATGACCACATTAGTCCGGTTATGTCAACACTGCACTGGCTCCCTATTAAACATCGTATAGATTTTAAAATCTTGTTAATTACTTATAAAGCCCTGAATGGCTTAGCTCCTCAGTACTTGAGCGAACTCTCATCGAATTAAAGTGCTTCACGTTCGCTAATACACTTCTAATATTCAAATCCGTTAAAGGATTGTTAGGCTGCGTTAATTAGGTCAACCGGAAGCGGGAACACTTCCCATAAAATCAAATCGTAAGAAGATTGACATCTAAGCTAATATTAGTATTGTTCTTTCTTATTCCGAGGTCACCGTAGCCACCCGACCCGGTCCTTATCCAGCCCAGATGATCACTGCAGTCAACAGATCCAGTCCGTATCCAGATCAGATGGTGGATCATCACCTAGAGACAACCTCTACAGCTCTGAACGTCAGCGGAGACCAGGACACCTAGATGAGCCCAAGAGACAGATCCCCAGTGAGGACCTCGTCACCTAGACAGCATTCGGGACAAGACCACTGGAACCAGTTGAGCCCTTACACTCTGAATTGCTGCAGTTGGAACAAACTACAGGTTCGTCTGGCCAGAGGGGAACTGGCCCCCCGACTGAGCCTGGTTTCTCCCAAGGTTTTTTCTCCGTCCTGTCACCGATGGAGTTTTGGTTACTTGCCGTTGTCGCCTCTGGCTTGCTTAGTTGGGGACAATTCATTTCCAGCAATATCACCGACTTGATAGCACAGATATTATTTAAACTGAACTGAGATGGACGGTGACATCACTAAATTCAATAATGAAATGCCTTTAACTGAAAAATTTAATCTTGTAATTTTACATTAGTGATACACTATTTTCCTATTTTGATATTGTGCAGTTGCTTTGACACTCCATTGCTATATAAATAAAGGTGACTTGACATGTCACCCATTGAGCATGTTTGGGATGCTCTGGATCGGCGTATACGACAGTGTGTTCCAGTTCCTGCCAATATCCAGCAACTTCGCACAGCCATTGAAGAGGAGTGGACCAACATTCCACAACCTGATCAACTCTATGCGAAGGAGATGTGTTGCACTGCGTGAGGCAAATGTGGTCACACCAGATACTGACTGGTTTTCGGATTTGAGAGAAATAAGCCTTTTGTATACATAGAAAAAGTCTTAGATCTTTGAGTTCAGCTAAATTACAGTGTAAATTGTAAATATCAGTGTAAATTACAGATTTTTTTTCCTTTTTCATGATAATTCCTTTATATATATATATATACACACACACGCACATTTCTAAATAAATATTTTTTTTGAATTTCCAACCATCACTCACCTAAATAGGAGAACTTGGGTCCATTTGTAGAGTCATTCAAGAATTTCACAGTGTCACCAGATTTCAAAAAGACTCCACCACTCCAGTCATAGGCTCCAACTGCACCAAAAAGAACAGATTTCTACACAGAAAACAAAAACAAAGGAATGTAATTAGTATACAGTATCAATTAACCACATTGGGAAAGGTTGTTGCTAACATCTACACATTCACACATTCAAAAAGTGTTTGATACAAAGATTAGTTTCTCAAATAAAAGGTATCAGAAACCAAAAATCCTACTTCTACTCCTACATCCTGCATGAGATGGGAGCTGAATCCAGCTTCAGCAAGCTGGAACTGAAATCCTGCACCTTGCTTACTTCCTGAAACACAAAGTGGTCAGATAAAACTCATTTCACACTTTAAAACTCATGTTCAGTTAAAAAACAGTCTAAGTAATTTTTTAGGATATTTCATTGTCCACTTGCACACTCCAAACAGACTGTCAGTTGATGCACTTTTTTCAGAGTCTCTTTCATTAAATTACACTGATGAACCAGTAGATGGCAACAAGTGCGCTTGTCTCACAGGTGAGTCATTGATCATTTACTCAAATGATTCATTAAAACATACTGACTCCTTTGAGAACTAAACAACTGCCTCTTTATGGGGAGTCACTGAAACATTCACTTAACCGATTCCTTCAAGTACATTGATTCATCCACCAAAAACCCTCTACATGTGATGATTTTAGAAACAACACTTGATTCTACCTTCTCTTTGAAACCGTTTGTTGTAACTGGCAACATTGTATTTTAAATGTTGTACACAATATTACCTTTTTGTTCAATGAACTGTAATATGAAAGCAATATCACCCGGACATTTGTGTGGTTGCACAGATTATCAGCGAGGCTTAATCTTCGGCTGTTTATCTAGGCTAGCTCATACAATCAAATTTCAGCATGGGAACTATCCACAAAACTTGCTCTGTTACATAGCGAAAAGTTAGCTGAAAACATTCTTACCTTCAATTCCTGTTAAATTTTGTTCTAGTGAGGACAGAATGTCATCTAATGCAGCATAATTGGAAACCTTGTAAAACTTATCAGGATCTGCTATTTCAGTCATCTCTCGTATTGCAACAGTATCATTCAGAATGCCATTACCAACCTAAAGATAACATGATGTTATTGCTAGTGTATGGGTTTTATGGTTTATTTTGTTAAACCATAAAAGAAAATCTACACAGTAACAAAAATAATATAGCGGATTTGAATGTTTGAGTAGAGCTGGTGAACCAGAAGTATGTTCAAGGACAGAATAAATCACATTTAATCTAGAATTGTAGTTTCAAAATTTTAATGTAAAAACCTTTAAAATGTGATTTCTTTTAAATGCTTCTGCAGTAAAAAGGAAACTTACTCCGATAGAATAGCGAGTGATATCTTTCATTTGTGGCATGTTCAAAACATCTTGAAGATTCATCGTGTCTCCCAAAATTTTCCCGTCAGACAATACAATTATAATTTTTCTGGAGTTATTTTTTGATCCATTCTCAGGGATGAAAATATCTGTGCTGTAAACAACCAGTGAAAACATGCCATTAACACATCAACGAACAAAACTGCCGCATGTCAATCAAACACTTAAGATGTAAACTGTCTAGTATTTCAAATCATAATTTGTAAACTTACAGGACATGATGGATGGCTGAGGCTGTTTTTGTGTAACTCAAAAGTTGTTTTATTTCTTTGACCTTTTGCAATGTTTGGGCACCTTCCTCATTTTCTCGTAGTGAGAGCTCTGTCCTGATCTCTTGACCATATTGCACTATCGCAAAGTCACACTGAAAATAGTTTTTTTTTAATTTAAAATACCTTTTAAGTTGTACTTAAAAACAAAATGGCCGTAAACGTGTCTCATTAAAATGCTTTAGTTTATACTTACATCGAAACATGTGTTCCAAACATTTAACATGACATTGTAGATGAAGTCTTTGGCTCTCTGAAAGTCGTCAGGTGTAATGCTACCAGAGCCGTCCAGCACAAAAGCAATCTCTGTCCCAGCATCTACAAAAGATGATCTGAAACATCAGTATAGAATTTACGGTTTCTTTTAAGACATTGATCTACACATCTGTAGTACAACACCATCAGCATGACATAATAAATGCTGACTTATTTCAAAGGCCGAACAAAGATTAGTACCTTCATCTTCATCCTCATATTCATCTGCATTTGTGTCACTATCCAGCTGGGCGTCTCTTCTCATCCTCCGTTTAACTTGTGGATATTGACAGAGATGCAAATTATCAATCAGGTTCCTTAAATGATGATCACACTAACACCGAGCCTACACCAGAAATACAGGTGCTGGTCATATAATTAGAATATCATCAAAAAGTTGATTTATTTCACAAATTCCATTCAAAAAGTGAAACTTGTATAATGTATACATTCAGTCCACACAGACTGATATATTTCAAGTGTTTATTTCTTTTAATTTTGATGATTATAAGTGACAACTAATGAAAACCCCAAATTCAGTATCTCAGAAAATTTGAATATTGTGAAAAGGTTCAATATTGAAGACACCTGGTGCCACACTCGAATCAGCTAATTAACTCAAAACACCTGCAAAGGCCTTTAAATGGTCTCTCAGTCTAGTTCTGTAGGCTACACAATCATGGGGAAGACTGCTGACTTGACAGTTGTCCAAAAGACGACCATTGACACCTTGCACAAGGAGGGCAAGACACAAAAGGTCATTGCAAAAGAGGCTGGCTGTTCACAGAGCTCTGTGTCCAAGCACATTAATAGAGAGGCGAAGGGAAGGAAAAGATGTGGTAGAAAAAAGTGTACAAGCAATAGGGATAACCGCACCCTGGACAGGATTGTGAAACAAAACCCATTCAAAAATGTGGGGGAGATTCACAAAGAGTGGACTGCAGCTGGAGTCAGTGCTTCAAGAACCACTACGCACAGACGTATGCAAGACATGGGTTTCAGCTGTCGCATTCCTTGTGTCAAGCCACTCTTGAACAACAGACAGCGTCAGAAGCGTCTCGCCTGGGCTAAAGACAAAAAGGACTGGACTGCTGCTGAGTGGTCCAAAGTTATGTTCTCTGATGAAAGTAAATTTTGCATTTCCTTTGGAAATCAGGGTCCCAGAGTCTGGAGGAAGAGAGGAGAGGCACAGAATCCACGTTGCTTGAGGTCCAGTGTAAAGTTTCCACAGTCAGTGATGGTTTGGGGTGCCATGTCATCTGCTGGTGTTGGTCCACTGTGTTTTCTGAGGTCCAAGGTCAACACAGCCGTATACCAGGAAGTTTTAGAGCACTTCATGCTTCCTGCTGCTGACCAACTTTATGGAGATGCAGATTTCATTTTCCAACAGGACTTGGCACCTGCACACAGTGCCAAAGCTACCAGTACCTGGTTTAAGGACCATGGTATCCCTGTTCTTAATTGGCCAGCAAACTCGCCTGACCTTAACCCCATAGAAAATCTATGGGGTATTGTGAAGAGGAAGATGCGATATGCCAGACCCAACAATGCAGAAGAGCTGAAGGCCACTATCAGAGCAACCTGGGCTCTCATAACACCTGAGCAGTGCCACAGACTGATCGACTCCATGCCACGCCGCATTGCTGCAGTAATTCAGGCAAAAGGAGCCCCAACTAAGTATTGAGTGCTGTACATGCTCATACTTTTCATGTTCATACTTTTCAGTTGGCCAAGATTTCTAAAAATCCTTTCTTTGTATTGGTCTTAAGTAATATTCTAATTTTCTGAGATACTGAATTTGGGGTTTTCATTAGTTGTCACTTATAATCATCAAAATTAAAAGAAATAAACACTTGAAATATATCAGTCTGTGTGGAATGAATGTATACATTATACAAGTTTCACTTTTTGAATGGAATTAGTGAAATAAATCAACTTTTTGATGATATTCTAATTATATGACCAGCACCTGTATAATCTATTCTAATCAGTGATGCTGTCTATGCGGCGCGACAACGGCTGCGTCCGATGTAGACACGCTGTAAGGCAACAGTTTATTTCAATTTCAGATGTGCTCTCCAATATTTACATTGATGCATTTAGCAGACACTTTTATCCAAAGCGACTTACAGTGCATTCAGGCTATACATTTTTTTTTTGTCAGTACATGTGTTCCCTGGGAATCGAACCCACAACCTTTGCGCTGCTAACGTAATGCTCTAACCACTGAGCCACAGGAACACAGGAATATTCTGAAACATATTTTAATACACTTAATTCTAATGAAAATATTTTTTATGAGTTGAGGCAAGATTTAATTTTAGTTTTTTTTAGCAATGATAAACTTTAAATACATTTTTTAATTATTTTTCAATATTATAATGTAATTTAAAGGGTAACTAAACCCCTGGCCAGAGCCTAACTCCACCCACTGGCAATATTTAAAAAATGCTGGAAAAGTGGGCAGAGCCCAGCGGAGACAGAGAGGAGGTTAGTAAGTGCCATCACACGTCACAGGGGTAAGCAACGTCCAATAGGAAAATTCAACTGCAGAAGCCACCGTTCAACCTGAAGAAGGCAGCACTCAGATGTTTTTACACCATATACAGGTGCATCTCAATAAATTAGAACGTCGTGGAAAAGTTCATTTATTTCAGTAATTCAACTCAAATTGTGAAACTCGTGTATTAAATAAATTCAATGCACACAGACTGAAGTAGTTTAAGTCTTTGGTTCTTTTAATTGTGATGATTTTGGCTCACATTTAACAAAAAAACACCAATTCACAATCTCAACAAATTAGAATACTTCATAAGACCAATAAAAAAAAACATTTTTAGTGAATTGTTGGCCTTCTGGAAAGTATGTTCATTTACTGTATATGTACTCAATACTTGGTAGGGGCTCCTTTTGCTTGAATTACTGCCTCAATTCGGCGTGGCATGGAGGTGATCAGTTTGTGGCACTGCTGAGGTGGTATGGAAGCCCAGGTTTCTTTGACAGTGGCCTTCAGCTTTTCCTCTTGATCTGCATTTTTTGGTCTCTTGTTTCTCATTTTCTCTTGACAATACCCCATAGATTCTCTATGGGTTCAGGTCTGGTGAGTTTGCTGGCCAGTCAAGCACACCAACACCATGGTCATTTAACCAACTTTTGGTGCTTTTGGCAGTGTGGGCAGGTGCCAAATCCTGCTGGAAAATGAAATCAGCATCTTTAAAAAGCTGGTCAGCAGAAGGAAGCATGAAGTGCTCCAAAATTTCTTGGTAAACGGGTGCAGTGATGTTGGTTTTAATAAAACACAATGGACCAACACCAGCAGATGACATTGCACCCCAAATCATCACAGACTGTGGAAACTTAACACTGGACTTCATGCAACTTGGGCTATGAGCTTCTCCACCCTTCCTCCAGACTCTAGGACCTTGGTTTCCAAATGAAATACAAAACTTGCTCTCATCTGAAAAGAGGACTTTGGACTCACTGGGCAACAGTCCAGTTCTTCTTCTAGCCCAGGCAGACGCCTCCGACAACAGCTGTTCCTTGAGGGTGTGTGGTGTCTTGTAGCCAAATTCCTCACGTCTGATATCCTTGACCCCAGCCTCAGTCCATTCCTTGTGAAGTTCACCCAAATTCTTGAATCGATTTTGCTTGACAATCCTCATAAGGCTGCGGTTCTCTCGGTTGGTTGTGCATCTTTTTCTTCCACACTTTTTCCTTCCACTCAACTTTCTGTTAACATGCTTGGATACAGCACTCTGTGAACAGCCAGCTTCTTTGGCAATGAATGTTTGTGGCTTACCCTCCTTGTGAAGGGTGTCAATGATTGTCTTCTGGACAACTGTCAGATCAGCAGTCTTCCCCATGATTGTGTAGCCTAGTGAACTAAACAGAGACCATTTTGAAGGCTCAGGAAACATTTGCAGCTGTTTTGAGTTGATTAGCTGATTGGCATGTCACCATATTCTAATTTGTTGAGAGTGAATTGGTGGGTTTTTGTTAAACGTGAGCCAAAATCATCACAATTAAAAGAACCAACGACTTAAACTACTTCAGTCTGTGTGCATTGAATTTATTTAATACACGAGTTTCACAATTTGAGTTGAATTACTGAAATAAATAAACTTTTCCTTGAAATTCTAATTTATTGAGAATTTCAATACACCTGTATTGTAGAATTAAAAAACTTTATAACCAAATGTCAAAACATTTACTCGAATCAATGCACAGCACTAATAAAGACACAGTCTCACAGATCATTAACTCAAAAAAGTTATTTTAGGGTTTAGTTACCCTTTTTTACCTAGTTTAGTAATTTATACTAATGTAACATAATGTAGGCTAATTTATATCTTCTTTTATTTATAATTATAAGAATAGATGAATATATGATTATAGTTATGATAGTTGGCATGACATTAAAATATAAACAAACTAACCTTCATCGATCCTTCCACCTCGATAGTGATTGTTGTTGTTGTTGCTGTTGAGGTTTTCTTTTTCCATTTGGTTTGTAGCAGGAGACAGAAGTGTAGATCTTGATGGTAGTGGCACATTCACTGTGACAGAAGACTTTGTTACCTTTATTCAATACTTTAGTTGAAATACATTCCCGAGTAAAATAGCCTAACTGCACTTATACATTCTGTATTAAGGAAAGTTACTGTATTTTAAACTTAAAGCACAGTTTATTTAATCATTGTTTACTTGTTTTACTGTAAACGTCCTGTCTTTTTTAATCTGTGTTTAAGCCATTAATTGTGACTTTTCAGTTGATGTCGAGCTAATAGCGGCCACTTGGATGGTTCCTTAAATAGTACAGAAATAAATAGCTCAACACTTTAGTATGGAAACTAAAACCTAACTTTAAATAAATAAATTTAACACACATTCATATCTAAAATTATTTTCAATAATTCAGGTCAACCTTGACCACAATCCCTTACTGAATCCAGGGGATGTCCTTCAACACTAGTCATAGCAATATCTCACATTCTGTTATCTACTTTTTAAAGATTGCCAAAAAAATGTCCTTGCACATTCTCTTGGCTTTTTTAAGAGTGCAAAACTGTCGAAAGCTTGTATGACTTTATGTGCAAGCCTCAAGTGAAATGTGAAATACTGTAATTAATTATAAACCCCATTCATAAAATAAAAAGACCTCTCTAATTCAGTTTTTTACTAGTACATATGCAATTACAACAAGAAACGCTGAGAATAATAAAAGCTAACAAGATAAAGATATCGCTTTCTTAAGTGGACCTGGCAAGCCGTTTCTGTCACAAATCCGGTTCCCCTCCGGGAACATCGAGCTGCGTCGAAACGCTAGGGGAACGCCATCAGCGTTGTCCAGCTCTGAATCATATGTGTAATCAGTCAAAATTGACGGCCAGACGTCAGGTGCGGTGACGTCACGACCAGGATGCTTAAAAGCACGTGATGTACAGCCGGCGCCAGCTTTTTTGTCATTCAGCAAAGCTCTCTGTGTGTGTCAGTCGAATGTGTTCTGTGAGTCTGTTACTATCAGATAGGAAATAAGAAAGTTTATTCTTAAAAAGATAGGCAAAGAAAGACTAGAAGCAGACATACAAAGGCCAATGAGGGCGAAAGTAGATCACGTTACAGACTGTGTGTTCCTCTCTGACTGGAGGCGAAAACTCTCTTTGAGGAGGGAGTTTTTCACCTGCGTCCTCGCAGCACCTGCCACGCTGCGCTGAGGCGGAGCAGTGGCTGTGCTCGCAGATGATGATTAGATGGGAAGATTAAGACGGGTGATCCCCTATCTTCTTTTCCCATCAGATCCAGCGTCCGCTGTAATGCATTGTGCTCCCGCCGGGCACGCTCCGAGGAGTGTGTCCGCGCCTATGATCTCCTAGTCCCGCTGCTGCTGAGGCACCGCGGTGAGTGAGATCACGGGAATCGCACATAGATCTGGCGGACGGGTTGGAGACGGGTTCGCCCTATTTCCACCTGTATTCCCCAGGTCTAGCGCTCTCTCGGGATACACACAGTTTTTGCGATGATCTGGCTGGAGGCGAAAACTCTCTTTGAGGAGGGAGTTTTCACCTGCGCTCCTCGCAGCACCTGCCACGCTGCCGCTGAGGCGGAGCAGTGGCTGTGCTCGCAGATGGATTAGATGGGAGATTAAGACGGGTGATCCCCTATCTTCTTTTCCCATCAGATTCAGCGTCCGCTGCAATGCATTGTGCTCCGCGCGGGCACGCTCCGAGGAGTGTGTCCGCGCCTATGAATCTCGCGCTCCCGCTGCTGCTGAGGCACCGCGGCGAGTGAGATCACGGGGATCGCACATAGATCTGGCGGACGGGTTGGAGACGGGTTCGCCTTATTTCCACCTGTATTCCCCAGGTCTAGCGCTCTCCGGGGCGGAAGCCTAAGCTGTAGTTCTTCCCCCTTGAGTGAGAGTGCGCTAATCTGCAGCAGTTTCTCTCCAAGAAGATTTATTTGTTTTGTTCCGAGCGGCTCGCGCGTTGCCGAGGCAACGCGCGCATTATGGTGATTCTCGGTTCATTTATGCACTTCAGACCGTGTTTACTTGTCTGGGTGTTTGACTGCATTTAATTTTGAATAATTAACTATGCATTTATCCGACTATGAAAGTTAGATATTTTTATATACATACATATATAATATATATATATATATTGTAGAGAAATATATACAATTATATATTGTATATGACATACAAGAGCCTCTTGGATGCTTCTCAAGTGAGAGCACAATGTTTACCTCTCTTCCTCCAAGGAGGTTGAGGTGGTCAGCTTGGGCTGCTGGGCGGAGCAGCCCCAATTGTGTTCCAGCTCCTTATTCGGGGGATGTCACTTCTCGTACTCGCCAGAATCGGAGTCAGAGTGACGCGCCCGGGCCGAAGACGGATCTGCGGATCGATAGTCTTCGGCCCAGAACGCCCTGTGCAGGGCCTTGAGGGCCGGCCCCTCTGGGGAAGAGCGGTGTACACCGCATTACACGGTGCCCGTCTCTCCTCAGTGCCCTCAGGAGATCAGTCTGCTAACCCTGCCAGTGTTCTAGGGCACAGCGGTCTCCAGCGAGCGCTTCTCTCAGTCCTCTTCCGCCCAGAAATGTAGCGGAGAGGGGAGGCTCGCTACCCCTTCGGGGGTCTCTAGAGCAGCTAGATCGGCCGTCCCCTGCCGGTCCTCCGTTCCAGGGCACCGAGCTAGCCGCTCTAAGTACACCAGAGGCCAGTCTCAAGAGACTGGTTCCCTTAGTAAGTCACCTGGTGGTGTGGGAGCCCTTGCCAAGCGTGTCTTATTGGGATCTGCCTGAGCAGACTCTGGTTCCTAGTCTTCCTTAGAGATGACGTAGGTCTGAGGACCGTCATTTCCAATAGGAGGCTTCTGAGGCAGTCCTGATGCCAAAGCCCAGGACTGGTGAGGGCAGGCCCCTCTGGGGAAGAGCGGTGTACACCGCATTACACGGTGCCCGTCTCTCCTCAGTGCCCTCAGGAGATCAGTCTGCTAACCCTGCCAGTGTTCCAGGGCGCAGCGGTCTCCAGCGAGCGTTTCTCTCAGTCTCTTCCGCCCAGAAATGTAGCGGAGCTGGGAGGCCCGCCACCCCTTGGGGGTCTCTAGAGCAGCTAGATCGGCCGTCCCCTGCCGGCCTCCGTTCCAGGGCACCGTGCTAGCCGCTCTAAGTACACCAGAGGCCAGTCTCGAGAGACTGGTTCCCTTAGTGGGCCACCCGGCGGCTTGGGAGCCCCTGCCAAGCGTGTCTCATTGGGATCTGCCTGAGCAGACTCTGGTTCCTAGTGAGAGGCCTTAGAGATGACGTGGGTCTGAGGACCGTCATTTCCATTAGAAGGCTTCTGAGGCAGTCCTAAGTGCAAAAGGCCCAGGACTGGTGAGGGCAAGCCCTCTGGGGAAGAGCGGTGTACACCGCATTATACGGTGCCCGTCTATTCTCAGTGCCCTCAGGAGATCAGTCTGCTAACCCTGCCAGTGTCCAGGGCGCAGCGGTCTCCAGCGAGCGTTTCTCTCAGTCTCTTCCGCCCAGAAATGTAGCGGAGCTGGGAAGCTCGCCACCCCTTCGGGGGTCTCTAGAGCAGCTAGATCGGCCGTCCCCTGCCGGTCCTCCGTTCCAGGGCACCGAGCTAGCCGCTCTAAGTACACGGGTCTGAGGACCGTCGTTTCCCTTAGGAGACTTCTAAGGGCAGTCTGATGCTACATTCCAGGACTTATGAAGGCAGGCCCCCCTGGGGAAGAGCGGTTTACACCGCATTACACGGTGCCCGTCTCTCCTCAGTGCCCTCAGGAGATCAGTCTGCTAACCCTGCCGTGTTCCAGGGCGCAGCGGTCTCCAGCGAGCGTTTCTCTCAGTCTCTTCCGCCCAGAAATGTAGCGGAGCTGGGAGGCTCGCCACCCCTTCGGGGGTCTCTAGAGCAGCTAGATCGGCCGTCCCCTGCCGGTCCTCCGTTCCAGGGCACCGAGCTAGCCGCTCTAAGTACACCAGAGGCCAGTCTCAAGAGACTGGTTTCCTTAGTAAGTCATCTGGCGGTGTGGGAGCCCTTGCCAAGCGTGTCTTATTGGGTCCTGCCTGAGCAGACTCTGGTTCCTTAGTCTTCCTAGAGATGACGCGGGTCTGAGGACCGTCGTTTCCAATAGGAGACTTCTAAGGCAGTCCTGATGCTACATCCCAGGACTTATGAGGGCAGGCCCCTCTGGGGAAGAGCGGTTTACACCGCATTACACGGTGCCCGTCTCTCCTCAGTGCCCTCAGGAGATCAGTCTGCTAACCCTGCCGTGTTCCAGGGCGCAGCGGTCTCCAGCGAGCGTTTCTCTCAGTCTCTTCCGCCCAGAAATGTAGCGGAGCTGGGAGGCTCGCCACCCCTTCGGGGGTTCTCTAGAGCAGCTAGATCGGCCGTCCCCTGCCGGTCCTCCGTTCCAGGGCACCGAGCTAGCCGCTCTAAGTACACCAGAGACCAGTCTCGAGAGACTGGTTCCCTTAGTAGACTATTCGGCAGCGTGGAACTGCTGCAAAATGTGTCTCGATGGGTCACGCACACTGTAGAACAAGGCTATGTGGCGCTCTGCCGCAGCCTTTCTACGGGCGAGCAGGCTCTGGTAATGGAACAAGAAGTGGGCACTCTCCTGAGGGAGGAGACCATCGAGGTGGTCCCTGCTCTAGACAAAGAGTCCAGGTTCTACAGCCGTACTTCATTGTTCCGGGGAAAGGGGTTGCGTCCGTCTTAGATCTAAGCTAACTGAACCGCTCAGTCACACGACTGAAGTTCAGAAAGCTCTCTTCGAGCACGTTCTCTCACCAGATCCGAGGACTGGTGGTCACGAGCGATCTAAAGATGCATACTCCTTCCCCATCACAGGAAGTTCCTGAAATGTGCTTTGGGGGCAAAGCGTATTAATATCGGGTTCTTCCCTTCGTAAAAGGATAGGAGCAGCCATCCTGTCGAGGCAGGGCATCCAGCTCCGCTAAGGGGCTGGATGCTATGGTACAATCGTGGCTGAGGCTTCGTCTGTACGCCTCCCCCGATCGCTCAGCTCCTGGGAGTTCTAGAGAGAGTGCGCATGGACGGGGTCCTTCTATTGAAAAACCCTGTTCTGGCCGGGCCGAGTATAGTCTCTGACCCGATTTCTCTCCTCGACGGCTCTCCATGGGGGATTCCCGTCAGGAGGGATATCCTCTCACTGGCAGCGGGCATGATCTTTCACCCCCGCTCGGAGTTGTGGAAACTATGGGTGTGGCTCCCGAGGGGGCACAACTCATAGCCTCTGGTCTCTCAAATGAGGTTGCTGAGACCATCCTCCAATCTAGAGCTCCCTCAATAAGGAAACTGTACGCCCTGAAGTTGAGACTCCGGGTGCGGGAGACCGCCAGCTTGATCCAGTTAACTGCCTGTTGGGACAGTGCTGGAGCTCTCGCAGGCCCGTTTCTCCGCAGAGTTAGCCCACTCCACCCTGAAGGTCTACGTGGCGGCTATAGCACCTACCACGCCCCTCTTGGTGGCCTTTCAATAGGCAAACTCTCTTTTTACGTTTTCCTCCGGTGGAGGCCAGGGTGCTTATGCTAAGTAGTGGATCTGGATGCTCTCCTATGACCTCGAGTCCTCTGATCTCCCCTCGCCTTTGGGAATCAAGGCTCACTCTACTTAAGGTATGGCGGCCTCCAAGGCCTTCTGGCAGGTGTACCTGTGCAGGACATCTGTGATGCTGGTGGGGGGCTACGCCCCTAACTTTCCAGGTTCTACGACCTGGCTCTGCGAGCCACCCTGGCTTGTCTTTTCCCTTGCCATAGCTGTGCACTCCACACACTAAGCAGGGATTTGCAAGTATGGCGGCGTGGATATCTCGTTCCCCTAGCGTTTCGACGCAGCTCGATGTTCCCGGAGGGGAACGTCCCAGGTTACGTATGTAACCCTGGTTCCCCGAGGGAACGAGACGCTGCGTCGCAGGGCCATACTTCCGGCATCCCTACTAGAGCTATGCTTCATTCCTGGAAGCTGGCGCCGGCTGTACATCATGCACTTTTTAAAGCATCCTGGTCGTGACGTCACCGCACCTGACGTCTGGCCGTCAATTTTGACTGATTACACATATGATTCAGAGCTGGACAACGCTGATGGCGTTCCCTAGCGTTTCGACGCAGCGTCTCGTTCCCTCGGGGAACCAGGGTTACATACGTAACCTGGGACGTTTGTGATCTTTCGCCCACTCACACAGAGGTCACTCGCTCACTTCCGTTTCTAGTTTTAGTTAGTCTGGGTCTTTTTTTGTTGCCTTCCTGTCTGGTTCCTGACCTTCTGCTTGTTACCTGGATTTCTCTCTGCCTTGCCCTCTGGATATTGTTGCCGATCACAGACCACGCCCGTTTACCTGAGTACTCTTCTGCCTTGCCCTCTATATACCTGTTTGCCAGTTGTTCTACCCTGCCTGTGTTTTTGGCCATGCCTCTTAATAAAAGCTTGCACGTGGATCCGCACGCCTCTCGTCTTGTCGGCCCCGTTACAGTTTCATTTTATGAATGACTTGACTTGGGGAATTAAGTCAATTTCTCTCTCTTATCTACACATGCTCGTCTTCTTTGAAGCAGCTAGTTGCACAAAAGACCAAAGATATGGCACTATATCAGCATGTCTCTGATCACCTGTGGCCTTGTGTCTACAGCCGAATCACGGCCATGTTGATATAGAGCCATATCACACTCCTTTGACCCTGTCTAGAGTATGCTGGTTGTGTTGTTAGTTTTTTGATTGGATTTTAGTATGGGAACTCTCCAGTATATAACAGAAAACAATAGAGCCTTTCTTTATTATATAGTGCAATGTATGATGAAACTTTCTTACCTTCAACTCCAATTAAACTTTGTTCCAGTGAGGACAGAATGTCATCTAATGCAGCATAATTGGAAACCTTGTAAAACTTCCCAGGATCTGCTATTTCCGTCATCTCTCGTATTGCAACATTATTATTCAGAATGCCGTCACCAACCTAAAGACAACATGATACTACTTCAAGTGTGTGGGTTTATTATTTATTTTTATACACCATAATAAAATATACATATTAAGTATACAGTAACAAAGAGTGAGTAATATAGCTGATATGAATGTTTTAGTAGGACTGGAAAACCTTGAAGTATCTTCAAGATTAAAATTAATTACAGTAATGTGCAATTGTAATTCTAACAGATGATGTACCTGTTAAAATGTGATTTATCTAAAATACTGCTGAAATAAGCAGTAAACAGGACACTTACTCCGATAGAATAGCGAGTGATATCTTTCATTTGTGGCATGCTTATAACTTCAGTAAGATTCATCGGGTCTCCCAAAATTTGTCCATCAGACAATACAATGATACTTTTTTTGGAGTTCATCTTTGATCCATTCTCAGGGATGAAAATATCTGTGCTGTAAACAACCAGTGAAACCATGACATTAACATATCAACGACAAAAGTGGTTAAGGTTTACATTTCTAATATTTCACATCATAATCTGTAAACTTACAGGACATGATGGATGGCTGAGGCTGTTTTTGTGTAACTCAAAAGTTGTTTTATTTCTTTGACCTTTTGCAAAGCTCTGTCATGATCCTTACTGTCTAATAGTGATAGCTCTGTCCTGATCTCTTGACCATATTGCACTATCGCAAAATCACACTGAAGAGACGAGAGAGGGGTTTTAAAATATATATCTTACAAATTGTACTTTATGGCTATAAAGTGTGTCATAAAATGCTTTAGTTTATACTTGCATTGAAACATGTTTTCCAAACACTGGACATGACATTGTAGATGAAGTCTTTGGCTCTCTGAAAGTCGTCAGGTGTAATGCTACCAGAGCCGTCCAGCACAAAAGCAATCTCTGTTCCAGCATCTACAAAAGATGCATAGAAATTATGGTTTGAAATGACTGGTCTTTTTTCTTCCTAGTATTTCTTGTACAACACCTTCTGCATGATATAATGATGTATATTATTAATTTATTTTTTTATAAAGGCTAAAGATCCGTACCATCATAATTCTTATCATTATCTTTTGTGTCACTGTCTGGCTTGACATCTCTTCTCATCCTCCGTTGATCTTGAAGATATTAATAGCAATGTAAATTAGCAATCAGATTATTTAAAATAGTCAAACTAAGACCAGAGTTGATTTCATTTTCTCTCAGGTGGGCTCACCTTGACCAGTCCTTCCACCTTGATAATGAGTTGTTGTTGTTGTTGTTGACTGAGAAGAAAGAGATTTTGAAAGGTAAGGGTTAGGATTATATCTGTTTGAATCTGAAATACTATGATAAAATCACCCAATCTCACCTGATGCAACAGGATTCAGGTTGTTAGTGGTTCCTATAGAGGGATTCATCAGTTTGCAATCTCCATTAAAATCCTCGGCTGCTGACTTCTTTATGCGAACTTGATTACACATCTTAGAAGAAAAATACACAAATCTAAATATTTCATTTTTATCTTTCACTAAAGTAATTCCCTTTCACATTCAAATATTATTTTAATTTCAACAAAACTAATTTAATTAGAATTTGTCACAGATTCGAACTCATAGAGACACAATAACTCTGATTTAGAGTATATTGCTTTGTTGAAAAAAACTAAACAACAAGTGTTCACTAGGGAAGTGCTATCACTATGGTTTTGAGTGACGTCCCAGTTATGACTCACAATGCGGATGACTTCCTCCTGATAGTCACATCATTCTGAACAATTTCCAAATGTCCCAATAAATAAAACAACAACTCCACAGGAATAACTCTGGTATCCTGACATTTATAGTCATGTTTTACTTTTCACAAACTATGTTCCAGCTCTCTAAATGACTATATCCTGTTCTCTGAAGCAGAACTGATACATTCGTGTCTGTCACATATGTGAAGGGGAAACCACACTCTGTGGTTTTACTGTGAAAATGCTGTGTGACAGAATCAAAGCCTTGTGCAACTATTTCTGATTATAAAAAATGTACTTCTTGTTTGGTATTCAATAGGTCAAGCTTTTGTAAGTGTAATCAGGTGGACAATAAAACAATTGTCAGCCATATTTAACATCCCTGTATTTAAAATGTTTATACATACCATAACATGTTGTTCCTCTTCTGACGTCAGGCTAGAAACTGATGCTACTGGTCTCAGGCCTTTAGGTATATCTTTAAAAGAGATATTGACGTAATAAGACTTTTACAGTGAAAAGGTAATTGTGTAAATCAGTGAGGATGTTATGAAATTAACAAAGTCAAGTTTCCAGAGTAATCGTCATCATGAAAAGACGAAGACAATCATACCAGCAGAGTTTACTTCAACGCATTCATCCTTTGAAAGTGAACATCTGAAAAGTGCTCCTTTTTTGGGGGAAGGAACAAACACCCTAGAATAGGACAAATTAAGACAGTTATACTAAAATGGATCAATAAATGTTCTTTATGATGATCTTACATTTAAATTTTTTTATTAAATTTAATTTACTAATATATATTTACTATATATATATACGGTGGGTAAAATAAGTATTGAACACGTCACCATTTTTCTCCGTAAATATATTTCTAAAGGTGCTGTTGACTTGAAATTTTCAGATGTCAGTAACAACCCAAGTAATCCATAAATACAAAGAAATCAAAACTAATAAGTTCAGAAATTAAGTTACGTGTAATAAAATGGAATGACAAAAGTATTGAACACATGAAGAAAGGGAGGTGCAAAAAGGCATGGAAAGCCAAGACACCAGCTAAAATCTATCAGTAATTAGAAAGCAATCCTGCCCCTAGCCAGTGTAAATTAATATTAGCTGGTTCAGTCCCAACACCTACAGTACCAGGATGATGAAGATGAAACAAGGGTGGACATTTCAGCAAGACAATGTTCCCAAACACAGCCAAGAAAACAATCGATTGGTTTCGGAAAAAGAAAATAAAGCTGCGAGAATGGCCCTGCCAATCACCTGACTTGAATCCAATAGAATATAATATATTAAAGATCAGAGTTCATATAGAGACCCACAAACCGTCAAGATTTGAAGACACTGTGGATGAATGGGCCAAAATCACACCTGAGCAATGCATACGACTAGTTTCTCCATACAGGAGGCGTCTTGAAGATATCATTACCAACAATGGCTTTTGTATAAAGTATTCAATACATTTCAGTAGCTCAATACTTTTGCCATGTGTCATTCCATTTTACACATAACTTAATTTATGAACTTATTTGTTTTGTTTTCTTTGTATTTATGGATTACTTGGGTTGTTACCAACATCTGGTGAAAATTCCATGTCAACAGCACCTTTAGAAATATATTTACAGGTTATGTGTTCAATACTTATTTTACCCACCGTATATATATAGCTATATTATCTAAAACTCTAATAAATGACTAACCCATCTGTTGACTGAACAATGGTTTGACCAAAGTGTGGATCGTCATTTGGGGTTTTTGCTTCACAGGGTGATTTGAATGTTGGGGTCACGGGGATATAGACTGTAAAATAATTAAAAAATTTTCTTCATTTATTTCATAGGGACAAAGCAATAAGATAAGTTGTGTTTTAATAATATTGTTTCTATTTTGCCCAGATATTTTCAGATTCAAATAAATACGAGTTTAAAACATGTCAACTCAAATAAATGTTTTCATTCATTATAAACATTAACATCAACATTGCAAATAATTACATACCAATCGTAAATAGCAGTCCTCTGTACATGTTGTGAATTTGAAAAAACATATCGGCACAGTGAGGCAGAAAGCAGCTCGTTGTGGTCTTGAAAAAGTAGAACAGCACACAGTTGCTGCTGACTGTTAAACCCGCCCACTTCAAATACAGCACTTTTTCTCTAAAGTGAAGTTGAATTTAAAATGATTCGTTTGTTATACAAGATGTTACAATTATTTTGATTGTTAAAACTGTATAAACTTTGAAATAATGATAAGTACATACTGTACGTGTTTACCAACAACTAGCACTTGGGAAGGATCAAAACAAGAATTAGCAAAACCATATTTACTGCAGTTAATATGTTCTAAAACATGACACTGACAGTTGCACAGACAAGAACAAGTCAGAATTATAAGGTATAAAGTCAGTGTTCCGTTTTTAAAGTGGTTACCGTTGACATTGTCTGCTCGAAGGAAGCTATGTGGTTGACTGGTTCTCATCGTGTGCCTCTTATACACATCTGAAAATAAAGTAGTTGACGAAGGGCGAAAGCTACTTGCTAAATATATTCTGACTGGTGTGTAGACACTAAAATCTAATTAATCTGAAATTCTGTTTTTGAACAAAACAGTATTTTCTGTAAAATGTCCCTTTTATTTAACAAATCTGGCAATTGTAGTAAAATGAGTGAGATGTCCATGAATTATCATCACTGGCATACTACAGGTATTCACTAGTTTTGCAAAAGGGCTGGTGTCTGACGCTGACAATCTGACGCTGAATCTGTCACAGGATGTGGTGAACATGGAAACCTGTCGCTCTTAACTGAAAAGTAAACCAATCTACCCTCAGCCCTCATTTTTCAAATAGACCTAAAAATATACTTTTTTATCACCTGTCTCTTTTGAATACCTGGCAGTGTTGGGGAAAGTTTTAAAAGTAATGCATTACAATATTTTGTTACTCCCTAAAAAAGTAACTAAGTTACAGTTACTTTTTATGGAAAGTAATGTGTTACGTTACATTTGCGTTACATTCACATTACTTTTTAAATATGAGCAGGGCTTGATTGTTTGTTTTTAATATAATAAGTTCTATTTATAGCAAATGTAAAGCCCTTTCACACCAAAAAGTGTAATGAATAAACCTCAGGCTGAAGGAAGAGTAAATCACGTCTGTACAGTAGAACGCAGGAGAAGTTCAACACTCTTCAGCAATAAAAAAACATGAAGCACAATTGTTAGTTTATCTAAAGTAATTTTTGCTTATTAGTATGGTTGAACTGGATCATCAAAAGTCAGCAGCAAACACATTGGTTAGTAAAATTAGATTAGATATATTTGTGTTGTTTAACATATTTAATTATTGCAGGTTTGCGTCATATTCTGAGTTTGCATTTCACTGTTTTAATTCATTTTGATGAATACTGAATCTGTTTTTTTGCGAGTGGGATGAATTAATACACGTTCACATTTAGTCTAGAACTACAGTAAGATCATGTTCACACAGCGCACTGTCAGTCAATAAATGGGGAAAAAGTAACTCAGATATTTTCTTGTAAATTAAAAAGTAATGCGTTACTGTACTAGTTACTTGAAAAAAGTAATATTATTACGGAACTCACGTTACTTGTAATGCGTTACCCCCAACACTGATACCTGATTCTGTTAAAGAGAGCTGATTTAACAGGCTGACAGCACTGTCCATGATTTTTCACTGTTCACTTCGCTTGTCTGTGTTTGCATATGTGCACGGTAGACTGTCAGTGGCTTTTCACACTGCGCTTAAGTAAGGGATAATGTACATCAAGCCAGTTGTTATCGCACAATAAACCCATTGTAAATAGCAAGCAGTTCTAAACAATATTATATTATAACAAAATGATGACAAAAAAAAAACATTAGAAATGTGACTAACCAGTCAGCACATATTCCAGAGAGCTGTGTAACAAGCCTGGGTTATCGTTCTTCCAAATCTACTTTTAACCATAGTTATATGTATGTTTCACAGATGAAACTAGTCCAAACCCCCCAAAAGAGAAACGGTGCCACGTGTCTAGCCATCGTGAGCTGTTTTGCCAGATGGCGCCGGCAGCTGAATCATCCATTCATCCGTTTCAAAACCGCTTGTCCAATGAGAGAACAGTGTAATGTCATACAGGTAAACATTTCTTTGAATTTATTATTAAATAGTTGAATTAAAGTTTATACATGCTTGTTTCCAGGGCTTGACATACATCAACTCCCGCCAACCCAGCAAATGAGGGTGGATTTCAGCAGTGGCGTGTCACTCCCACTAGCCAATGTGGTGGGTTGAATTTTACATAGACCTAATTTAACAGAGCTCAAATGATGCCTTTAGTCTCAAATGATGGTCTCTCCAGCATGACCCTGTCCAGTGTTTTGACTCTGCACTTTTTAGTCCTGTCTCTGACAGTGCGGGTCCTTGCAATAATACACAGAAGGGATTTTAGCTGTTCCCCAGTTTCATTTGGTGGCTTCTCTTCCTTTGAGACTGAGAGTCTTATTTTTATTTAAAGAGTAAACTGACTATTTTACATGTTATAATCTACCGACCTCCTAAATCTATTTCCGGTTTTATTCAGGAATTGTCAGACTTTTATCCGTCATTATGCCGTATAATGAAAGAGTTCTTATTTTAGGTGATTTTAATATCCGTGTTTGTTGCTTTTCTTCTTCGTTTACTTCTGATTTTATTAAACTTCTCTTTTGATTTGACTCAATATGTGAAGCAGCCTACTCATGACAAAGGGTACACACTTGACCTCGTGCTCTCGTATGGTTTGTGCGTGGAGGATGTGAAATTGGTTGATTTTGCCATCTCTGATCATAATGCAGTGTTATTCCAGATTCCACTTGTTCTCTTCAGAGGGGGTCTCGCCCGGAGAGTAATTCAATGTAGAACCACCACTGCGACTATGTATAGGTGTGTCTGCATGCAGCGAGTTTATATCTATGTGCGAGTGTTTATAGGTGTATATATATGCATCGATCAAGTTTATATGTATATGCAAATCATTCACAAGTATATATGCATTCATTACTAACATAAGATGTATTGGTATGGATTTCATATTAGTGTGCACATGTATTTCATATATATATATATTGAAGACCAAATAGTATACATGTAGGCCTATGTGTGTTGTGTGAGTAATTTATAGGTGTATATGCATGTGTTTTATGTATGTGTTGATAAGCGAAGTTTGATTTAAATCATATGTGGCGCCTCATAGCATGCTTTGCTCTGCGACTAAGTGAGTTTGGCTTGTTACATTTATGTCCGCAGGAGTAGTAAGCCACGCTATAACGTCTTGTCTCTGTCAGGGTGCATGAGGAGAGAGAGAGATGAGGCGAGGACTCAAATGCAGGAGAATGGGTCTTTAATATAATAAAATAAAACAAAGAACAAAAACCACCCCAAAGGAGGGGGGGGGAAAAGAGGCAGGGAGGGAACTAGAGAACAGGCAAACATGAAACAACAGAAGACTGCAGACACCAGGAGGCTAAATAGGGAGACAACGAGGGTAACAAGGGAAACACAGCTGGAGCAACTGAAACAATGATTAGTTAACAAGATGGGAGGGGACAGACAATCGACAGGAGAGCACATGGTACCAACAACAAACAACAAGCCATGTGCTCAACACACAGAGATATCTGGTGGCCAGCCCAGGCACACCAGCAGCACCGTGACAGTCTCAGTGTTACCATAAGGTGGTCAGAATGACTAGTTTGCACATTGTCACGCTGGCTTAGTCTAAGACAAATAGCAGATCTTTAAGCTAGTTTTTAATGTTTCCCTGTTGAGTTAGAAGTTTTAATTTTTACATTTATATTTATGCATTTAGCAGACGCTTTTATCTAAAGCGACTTACAATTGAGGAATACAATAAGCGATACATTATAAAGAGGCAAACAGACACAGGAAGTGCTTGTAACACAAATTTCCAGCCATGGTTCAGAGCAAATTCTAGCCAGACGGAGAGAGTTTGCGGAAAAGAGAGCAAAGTTAAGGAAAGGGAGCGAATGTGTTTTTTTTAAGATGAAGTCAGGTTTTAAGGGTCTCTGATACATTGGTTTTATTATTTATCATTATTTAGTTAATCAACATTAACAGTGAGTCAGCAGTCAGTGTTTTTGTTATGTTCATTATTTAATAAAAATATAGAGTGAATAGTGTATTTTTAGGACCTAACAAAACTGTTTATGGACAGTATACAGAAATTAAATTGAGACAAACACAGGACTGTATTTGTTTCTTGCTTTATCTAACAACTTTTTTATCCATTTCGTATATTACGCCGATGCAGCTTTGCATGCCTCTTTTATCAGAGAATATTAATACCGTACCTGACTGCATTATGTTAACAAAAATTCACCCCATATAGTCTCTTCTCATGTCTTTTTTAGCCAGGTTGAGATAGCATCCTTAGAAGAGGAGGAGAGTGTCAGTGAGAGAGAGAGAGAGAGAGAGAGAGAGAGGAGAGAGAGAGAGAGAGAGAGAGAGAGAGAGAGAGCAGGAGGACATCAATTACTTTGTCTGTCCTACGCCTTCTGATTTACAAAGATTTTTAGATTACCACCCACAACAGAATACCAGAAATCCAGCTGTGCAGGAGGTATTGATCTGTAAGGATGGAACCAGCAGGAAGTGGTTCACATATTGTGAGAGACGTCATGCATTGTTTTGTTTTGTGTATATGGTGTTTGGGAAGACTGACAACAGTATATTAATTTCTGGAATGTCAGATTGAATACATGTTCACCAGCGCATAGAGGAGTACGAAAAGAGCATTGCACACCAAACATGTGCTAAAGCTTTTTTCCTAAGATGCTCAAATGCAGATATCAGCAGCATAGTCAGATGTCTGCTCATAGGGAACAAGTGAGAAAGAGACGCCAGGTATTGGAGCGTGTTGTGGATGTGGTGAAAGTGCTTGGGAAGAGGGGGCTGAGCTGTAGGCATATGGAGAATGAATGAAGCAGCATATACACTCGATGACTATGATATATGGCTTTAGTTCTTTTATGGAATAGGAGTTGGTATATACATATTCAATTTGATCGTATGTAGTGGGTCGGTCTGGGCCAAAGAGTGGAAGTTAAAGCGTCCTGAAATAAAGGGCTCTAGCGTTCCCCTCTGTAGAAATCACGTTTCTCCTCCCTTAGAATCATCCCAAGGGGGCGGGCAATATGCTAATGTTGGGTTGTTGGGTTGTTCCCCCCGTCCGTTCGCCGCGGGGCCCCCTCACAGCGCGGGGCTCGGTGCGACCGCACCAGTTGCACTGCCCCAAGGACGGCCCTGTGTGCACTCGTTCCTGTTGGTGTAGTTAATCTGCCAATAGTTAATTAGTTATTTTCCTTCTATTTAAGCATCAATGGATGGAGCCCTAACTGTCCCTTTACTGGCTACGTGAGCCCACTGTGTCTGGAGCATGTCTCAACCATAGAATTAAAAACAGGCCTCGACTTATCTGGTGATGAAATTCCAGGTCTTTTATTATTGTACAGTCAGTATTTTATTGTACAGAAGTGCATCTCCACAACTGAAAACACATTATAATGTGCGTCCTGATTTGAATGATATAGAGGCAGTTTTAGCCTTTTTAGGGGTAAATTTAATTAGAAATGTATCTTTCCAGATTGCGAATATTTTTCCCGTATGTATTGCACCTGATTTTATTTAATCAAATTATACAATTTTATTGAAGAAGGATACTGATGAGCAACTCGACTTTTTCAGTTAAAAGGAAAGTATCTACAGAAGTATAGTGAAAATGATCAATATGAAATGCTTAAAGAATGGAAGAGATACTGTTTGGAGAGATAAGTTAGATATTATTGAAACAAAACCAGTGTGGATAGTTCTTTACAAACCACCCTTAACTAGGAGTTGGTGATGTTCAGTGGAGATTCGTGGAGCTGAAACAGTTATTTTGTGGTCATGTTAATGGAAATTGTCCTTTTTCAATGAAAGAGAGAATTGTTTAGTCTTCTTGAGCTTCTGTTTGAATCTTTTGGTGTCTCTTTTTCAAACCAGAATTTTGTTCTTGGCTGTATGCATATAGAAGAAAAAATTCAAATCTCAGTTGGTCAGTTTTATTGTTGGGATTGCATATTGTTTTTAAGTGAGATGTGTCATTTGAAATGATTGTTACTTATAAGGTTATTAAAACAAACCATTCCAGCCAGAGCTAATCTTTGTTTTGTTTTGTTTTTTGTTTTTTTGTCATTTAGCAGACGCTTTTATCCAAAGCGACTTGCAAATAAGAAAAAGTAACTAAAACTATAAGTTAAAACTCTATAAATACTATATATATACACCTTTAAGAAAATGGAGAAATTAAATAAAATGACAAATGCATACAACAACATTTCAAAACTAAACATTTAAATGAAAACCAAAAATAATGTTAAATATTTTAAATAAACAATATTTAAAATAAATATTTTGAATAACAATTCAAAATATTAAAACAACAAAATGTATGAGTATAAAAATGATTCTAACATGACACTAAGCCAAACACCCATATATATATACAGTGCTCAGCGTAAATGAGTACACTCTCTTTGAAAAGTAAAATTTTAAACAATATCTCAATGAACACAAAAACATTTTCCAAAATGTTGACAAGACTAAGTTTAATATAACATCTGTTTAACTTATAACATGAAAGTAAGGTTAATAATATAACTTAGATTACACATTTTTCAGTTTTACTCAAATTAGGGTGATGCAAAAATGAGTACACCCACAACAAAAACTACTAAATCTAGTACTTTGTATGGCCTCCATGATTTTTAATGACAGCACCAAGTCTTCTAGGCATGGAATGAACAAGTTGGCGACATTTTGCCAGATCTATCTTTTTCCATTCTTCAAGAATGACCTCTTTTAGAGATTGGATGCTGGATGGAGAGTGATGCTCAACTTGTCTCTTCAGAATTCCCCATAGGTGTTCGATTGGGTTCAGATCAGGAGACATACTTGGCCACTGAATCACTTTCACCCTGTTCTTCTTCAGAAATCCAACAGTGGCCTTAGATGTGTGTTTAGGATCATTGTCATGTTGGAAAAGTGCACGACGACCAAGGGCACGGAGTGATGGTAGCATCTTCTCTTTCAGTATAGAGCAGTACATTTGTGAATTCATGATGCCATCAATGAAATGCAGCTCCCCGACACCAGCAGCACTCATGCAGCCCCACATAAGGACACTGCCACCACCATGTTTCACTGTAGGCACCATGCATTTTTCTTTGTATTCCTCACCTTTGCGACGCCATACAGTTTTGAAGCCATCAGTTCCAAAAACATTTATCTTGGTCTCATCACTCCAGAGTATAGAGTCCCCAGTAGTCTTCATCTTTGTCAGCATGGGCCCTGGCAAACTCTAGCCGGCTTTTTTGTGCCTGGGCTCTAGGAGAGGCTTCTTTCGTGGACGGCACCCATGCATGCCATTCCTCTGCAGTGTACGCCGTATTGTGTCACGGGAAATAGTCACCCCAGTTTGGCTTTCTACTTCTTTAGATAACTGCAGTGAACTTGCATGTCGATTTTCTTCAACCCTTCTAATCAGAAGACGCTCCTGACGAGGTGTTAACTTCCGTGGACGACCTGGACGTCTCTGTGAGATGGTTGCAATTCCATCTTTTTTAAATGTTTGTACCACTTTTGCTACAGTATTCTGACTGATAAGTAAAGCTTTGCTGATCTTCTTGTAGCCTTCACCTTTCTTGTGTAAAGAAATTATTTTCTTTCTGAGGTCTTGTGACATTTCTCTTCCATGTGGTGCCATTGCTGACAGCATGAAATGGGAAGGGGTTTTCTTTAAGTAACACCCTTTTATAGTCAACTGTCTGCTGAACACCTGTGTAATGAATAATTAGACTCACCTGTGGTTGAATTCTTGTTAAATTAGACATTTGTAGTCTAAAATTTAGCTTTGCTCCAGAGACTTTCAGTGGGGTGTACTCATTTTTGCATCACCCTAATTTGAGTAAAACTGAAAATTTTGTTCTCTAAGTTTTATTATTAACCTTACTTTCATGTTATAAGTTAAACAGATGTTATATAAAACTTAGTCTTGTCAACATTTTGGAAAATGTTTTTGTGTTCATGAGATATTGTTTAAAATGTTACTTTTCAAAGAGAATGTACTCATTTACGCTGAGCACTGTATATATATATATATATATATATATATATATATATATTAATTAATTTCATTCCATGTAATATGTTGAAATAACGTTACTAAAATAACTAAAATTTATTACAAATAAAACTAAAGAAAATACCTATAAAGACATAATGAATTCATAAATAATTTATCTAAAATTAAAATAGATAACAAATCAAACGGCAGTAGTTTCAGTAATCCTAAAAAAGGAGCACTGTCACAAACACATGCTAACAAACAACATTTTACACATAGTAAGAATTAGTTATAAAAACTAAAACAGAAATGAAACAAGCAGTAAGAAAGAAGAGAAATAAAAAGCGATACTTATATCCCTTGCCAGTGTCCCTGAGGGTGGAGTCGCACGGTAGAGTCGATGGTCTTTACACTCTTCGGTCTTCTCACGAGGAGGGCTTCAACCGCTGCTGTGGTAAACTACGCTTTTTATACCAATCTAACAAAATACTACTCCAATTCAGCTAAACACACTTTCCTATTCTCTATGTACAGATATGAGTGTATGACATGCTTTAAAGTTTCCTGCAAAATCAACCCTGGACAGCTTTTTAACCTCCTCTGATGAAAATGTGCTATTTGAGAATACAATACTGGAAGCTCTGAGATTTTAGTAGAAACAGTTAGCAGTCGGCATGCATGGAGTCCATTGCAAATATACATAGAATATTCGTAGGCTATCTAGCTGCAATTACAATTTTACATTTAGTAGAAGAAGAGGAGGAGGAAATGTTTTGTAAACTTTCAAAAAGATAAATTTTGAAATGATTGCTTTTGTAAATGCACAGTTTCTGGGTTTCTGGGACCCCAAACACGGAAGTTAATCTGAAGTGCTTAGAGGAAACTCTGTGGTTATCTAGTTTCAAAGCTGTCACATGCTTTGGTCCTGCAAATAAACGAATACATTAAAAAAAGCACTTGAGAATGGTAACTTGACTGGGCGGGGAAGAGGTGTTTGAGACTGTTGTGACCAGATCAGATCAGATAAATTAGACACATTTCCATGTCTTTGTTTGTCTTTTGTATAGTTGTTTAAGTTTTCTATTACATTTTTTTTAAATCTAAACTAACGGGATAGTTCACCCCAAAATGAAAATTTGTCATTATTTACTCATTCTTAGGCGTTCCAAACCTGTATGACTTTATCTCCTCTGTGGAACATAAAAAAATAAGATATTTTGAAGAACAATGTCTATCACCGTCTGCATCAAGACACATTTCTATACTGACTATCAAAAAAAAAAATATATACCACTGAGACACTTTTTTAAAATATCATTCTTTTGTGCTGCAGAAGAAAAGTCATTCAGGATTGAAACATTAAGAGGGTGACTGCAATATTAACAGATAACCATATTTCTTTTAAAGGATAAAGAGTTAGGACACCTAAATGGCCACATACAACATGAAGAGCAGTGTGTGTGTGTGTGTGTGTGTGTGTGTGTGTGTGTGTGTGTGTGTGTGTGTGTGTGTGTGTGTGTGTGTGTGTGTGTGTGTGTGTGTGTGTGTGTGTGTGTGTGTGTGTGTGTGTGTGTGTGTGTGTGTGTGTGTGTGTGTGTGTGTGTGTGTGTGTGTGTGTGTGTGTGTGTGTGTGTGTGCGCCGTGTTGACAGGAAATAGCAAGTGACTATTTGACTTAAGGGTTCTTTGAATTAGCCTTTCATTAGTTCTTGATGATTGAGACTGACATTCTTGCTTGACAAACATGGTGTACCTTTCACAGCTTTGGATATTTTTTGGCGCACTGGTGTCTTCAAATGGTAAGTTCTTCAAATGTGTCTTGTGTCTCAATGTGAGAGACGAAGTGTTGGATCAGTAACATTTTGATGATTTTCTTCTGTTTAGCTCTGGACCGCAGGAATACAAGATGCACAGAGGTCACCGTGAACGCCTCTCTGAAATCTGAAGTCTTTCTCCCATGTCACTTTAATATAAGCCGCTACAATGAAACAGTGGAAGTGAATTGGAGCCACTATTCCAGTCTTGTAACGATCATGATTAATGGCAGAATCTTCTTTGAGAGTCCTACCAAAGGACGAGTGAAAGTTTTTCCGCTTCTATCTAAACATGGAAACTTCTCCATCCTCATCCATGATCTGCAGTCTTCAGACATCGCCACATACACCTGTGAGCTGAAGAGTGAATGCTGGAGGGTGAAGATCAATGAATTGCCAGAAAGTAAGATTAGTTCTTTTTCAGAAGCTGAAGAACTGAACTCTAAACACTGGTTATTCTTTTTTGCTGGAGCTGGAATTTTCATTATTCTTTTTATTATATTCAAACGCACTGGTAAGAATTACTCTTCATTCATTATACAGAGTAAAAATTCCATGAACCAGTTTTAGCCAAATAATGAATACTCCTGTTTATTTATTTAAACAATATTCAGGCTTACAAAAGCATTTGCAGTCCTTGACAGAAAAATGCACGAGATCATCCAAATCTAGCTCTACTAATGAAGAACATCATGAAGGTAAGTTCAGTCAAAATGAATTGTTCAAGATTAAAAAAAAATATTCTGAATAAAGGATAAATGGGTTTATTATTGGCATTTAATGGCAGTTGATATATTTATGTATTTACATGCAATAATTATAAAATGTAAAAGTAAAAAAGTAAAAGCATATTTACTTTAATTTAATTCGATTGCTGCTGCTTGTTTGAAAGCTCATAATGACATTCCTGCTAATAGGTTATTTATATTATATAGTCTGTCTAGAAATATATATTCTTAAAAATAAAGTTTTTAATAGTCAACAGATCTTAAAAGAACCATTTTTTTCAATGTGAAGAACATTTACAAAAATCTAAAGAAAATTGTTCCACTATAGGCTAAAGTTGGAAATGACATTGAAAGGTTCTTCATAAAGCCAGAGATGCCAATAAAGAAACATATTTTATTTTTTAGTGTAATATGTGATATCAATAAATATATAATGTTGCACTATAAACATTTCGCTTTTCAAGAACATGGTTCTTCAAGTCAAACGTCCAATATTCAACAGCGAGGTGATGCACTATTTCTGTTTCCTTTTATACAATATGCACACATTATTAAATAAGATATATGTTTTAGCATGACAAAAAATTAATACAATTATCAAACCAAACATACTGTATATTTTGTTTTTTAGCATTCAGAACTCCAGATCCAAATGTCTACGTTTAGTAAACTATGGTAAAACAGTTTTGAATGTGTGTGTTTGGAAAACGTGTTTTTATTATAAGGTTGAGAATAACTATAATAACCAAAGAATAACAAAATATCTGCTTGATATGTTTCAGTCAATCAGGGATAATACATCAGTTGAGATGGTGCTGGCAAGAGATGAACATAAAAACCATGACTTCCCATTTCAGATGATAAATCTGCTCTTTTGTCTGTCAGGATTATCTGTTCTTTATTCAATCATATGACACGTGTTTTGAAATGTTTTTATATTAACATGAATTGATTTCTGTTTAAAATGGATTGATTCTCAGATCATTTAATACTTTTGTAAATCACATATGTAAATGTACATCTGCACATTTTCATTATTAATTGTCATTAATGTTTACTTTTAAATTGATTTAATTTTTTTTTGTAAAGTGTACAAATCATTTGAATACAAATAAACAAAAACTTGCATGTTAAACAATATTGACTGTCTGTATCTATACTGTATCGATATTTACAATATCCATCTCTTAATCATTTTCATGTATCATTTCTGAAAAAGGTCATATTTCTATTCCTAGGCTATTTGAGAGTTGATGGAAGCTATGAAAAAATATTCATAATTGTTTTTTCTTTTTCTTTTCTTTCTTTCTTTCATTCAATATCTTCATCTTTCTTTCTTTCTTTCTTTCTTTCTTTCTTTCTTTCTTTATTTCTTTCTTTCTTTCTTTCTTTCTTTCTTTTTTATTTCTTCTTTCTTTCTTTCTTTTTCTTTCTTTATTATCTTTCTTTCTTTCTTTCTTCTTCGATCTTTTTTCTTTCTTTCTTTCTTTTCTTTCTTTCTTTCTTTCTTTCTTTCTTTCTTTCTTCCTATTGTTCATTATCTACTTTGCTTAAATAGATAGGTACAAGATATAAATTAAAGTATGGCTAAAAAGAAGAAAAGAAAAAAGAGAAAAGAAGAAGCGGAAAGTAGATAATTTGTTCAAAACCGGATCCGTCCACCGTTCTTGTCATTGACTGTTCTGTCCAGTAGATGGCGCTAATCACATGTAGTTGGCTTTGAAAATAATAAATTTATGTTCATTCATTCACTCATGTTTCTACAGTGTATTCATAAAGTGTGCATTTAATATTGTATCATATTATTTAATAATCTAATTAATACATTTTAAATATCCATCTTTAGTTTACCCCACAAATGTTGTTAGACCTTTTAAAACAAACGTTACCTTTTATTCCATTATATTCTTATCTGCTTAAAGACAAACTTATGGTCAAACGCGCGCGTGTGTGTCTGTGTGTCCTGTGTTGTGTGTGTGTGTGTGTGTGTGTGTGTCTCCTCTGTCTGTGTCTGTGTGTATGTGTGTGTCTCTCTATCTCTGTTGTGTGTGTGTGTGTGTGTGGTGTGTGTGTGTGTGTGTGTCTCTCTCTGTCTGTGTCTGTGTGTGTGTGTGGTGTGTGTGTGTGTGTCTCTCTCTGTCTGTGTCTGTGTGTGTGTGTGTGTGTGTGTGTGTGTGTGAGTGTGTGTGTGTGTGTGTGTGTGTGTGTGTGTTTGTGCATCTGTGTGTCATCTGTGTGCTCTGTGTGTGTGTGTGTGTGTGTGGTGGGTGTGTTGTGTGTGTCTCTCTGTCTGTGTCTGTGTGTTGTGTGTGTGTGTGTGTGTGTGTGTGTGTGTGTCTGCAGCAGATTCCCTTCTGTTCCTCTGACACTCAATATTTTATATAGTAGTCTACTTATAATAACACAGACACTCACTAAAACTTGTTTTTTATATTAACCACATTAAGATACATGATAAGATTTTTTTTTATAAATTATGATTTAAACACTGTCAGAAAAGCTGCCACTGGGGAGGTTTTTAATACGCTTTTGTACCTTTTTGGCACCAATAATGTGTACAATTTAGGTACTAATATAAATCTTTAAGCTACCAATACTAACCCTTTAGGTAGACAGGTGTACCTTTTGAAAAGGTACCGCCCCAGTAGCAGCTTTTATAACTTTTTTTGTGGAGTGAAACATCTAGTGTTTCTTTAAGGCCGTTTAGGGGGAAACACTGTGGTTTGCTATTCTCAACATCTACAGATGCTGATGTTGTGGTAGTTGGAGGCGGATCTTAAAATAAACCATGCAGTAATTAAAGATATAGGCTTCATACAGGGGAAAACCTGCTGCTTTGGCCAGAACATAACCTTCATTTCAGTCCAATAAATGTGCATGTTTGACGTAATAGTAAACATCATTGTTTATAATCAAGAAATTGTTTTCAGCGTATATAATAATCTATAGTTTTAATAACTTTGCAAAATTTGCAAAATTAAGAAGAAAGAGATTGCTAAGCAGTCATCCAACAATATCGGTTCTGGATGACACTGTAAACATCAGTAGCCTAATTAAATGCTCTGTGAGTGAGTTTGACTAGAATAATTGTTGGCATACTGTACTCGGTTTATATAGTGAGGAAATTAATTATTTGATCCTCTGCTGATTTTTAAGTTTAGCCACTGACAAATAAATGATCAGTCTATAATTTTAATGGTAGGTTTATTTGAACAGTGAGAGAAAAAATAATCAACAACAACAAAAATCCAGAAGAACGCATTTCAAAAAAGTTTATAAATTGATTTGTATTTTAATGAGTCAAATAAGTATTTGATCCCCATCAATCAGCAATATTTCTGTCTCCCGGGTGTCTTTTATACAGGCAAGGAGCTGAGATTAGGAGCACTCTCTTAAAGGGAGAACTCCTAATCTCAGTTTGTTACCTGTATAAAAGACAACATTTTGATGATTTTCTTCATTTTAGCTCTGGACCGCAGGAATACAAGATGCACAGAGGTCACCGTGAACGCCTCTCTGAAATCTGAAGTCTTTCTCCCATGTCACTTTAATATAAGCCGCTACAATGAAACAGTGGAAGTGAATTGGAGCCACTATTCCAGTCTTGTAACGATCACGATTAATGGCATAATCTTCTTTGAGAGTCCTACCGAGGACGAGTGAAAGTTTTTCCGCTTCTATCTAAACATGGAAACTTCTCCATCCTCATCCATGATCTGCAGTCTTCAGACATCACCACATACACCTGTGAGCTGAAGAGTGAATGCTGGAGGGTGAAGAACAATGAACATGTGACGATCAATGGACCTCCGCACAGTAAGATTAGTTATTTTTCAGAAACTGAGGAATTTAACTCTAAACACAACGCCTGGTTATTCTTTTTTGCTGGAGCTGGAATTTTCATTATTCTTTTTATTATATTCAAACGCACTGGTAAGAATTACTCTTCATTCATTATACAGAGTAAAAATTCCATGAACCAGTTTTAGCCAAATAATGAATACTCCTGTTTATTTATTTAAACAATATTCAGGCTTACAAAAGCATTTGCAGTCCTTGACAGAAAAATGCACGAGATCATCCAAATCTAGCTCTACTAATGAAGAACATCATGAAGGTAAGTTCAGTCAAAATTAATTGTTCAAGATTAAAAAAAAATATTCTGAATAAAGGATAAATGGGTTTATTATTGGCATTTAATGGCAGTTGATATATTTATGTATTTACATGCAATAATTATAAAATGTAAAAGTAAAAAAGTAAAAGCATATTTACTTTAATTTAATTCGATTGCTGCTGCTTCATAATGACATTCCTGCTAATAGTTTATTTATATTATATAGTCTGTCTAGAAATATATATTCTTAAAACTAAAGTTTTTAATAGTCAACAGATCTTAAAAGAACAATTTTTTTCAATGTGAAGAACATTTACAAAAGCTAAATAAAATTGTCCCACTATAGGCTAAAGTTGGAAAAGACATTGAAAGGTTCTTCATAAAGCCAGAGATGCCAATAAAGAAACATATTTAATTTTTTAGTGTAATATGTGATATCAATAAATATATAATGTTGCACTATAAACATTTCGCTTTTCAAGAACATGGTTCTTCAAGTCAAACGTCCAATATTCAACAGCGAGGTGATGCACCATTTATGTTTCCTTTTATACAATATGCACACATTATTAAATAAGATATATGTTTTAGCATGACAATAAATTAATACAATTATCCAAATGACTCAATGACGTCTACAGTAAACTATGGTAAAACAGTTTGAATGTGTGTGTTTGGAAAACGTGTTTTTATTATAAGGTTGAGAATAACTATAATAACCAAAGAATAACAAAATATCTGCTTGATATGTTTCAGTCAATCAGGATAATACATCAGTTGAAATGGTGCTGGCAAGAGATGAACATAAAAACCATGACTTCCCATTTCAGATGATAAATCTGCTCTTTTGTCTATCAGGATTATCTGTTCTTTATTCAATCATATGACACGTGTTTTGAAATGTTTTATATTAACATGAATTGATTTCTGTTTAAAATGGATTGATTCTCAGATCATTTAATACTTTTGTAAATCACATATGTAAATGTACATCTGCACATTTTCATTATTAATTGTCATTAATGTTTACTTTTAAATTGATAAAATAAAATTGTAAAGTGTACAAATCATTTGAATACAAATAAACAAAAGACTTGCATGTCTGTATCTATACTGTATCGATATTTATAATATCCATCTCTTAATCATTTTCATGTATCATTTCTGAAAAAGGTCATATTTATATTCCTAGGCTATTTGAGAGTTGATGGAAGCTATGAAAAAATATTCATAGTATTCAAATATTCATCTTTCTTTCTTTCTTTCTTTCTTTCTTTCTTTCTTTCTTTCTTTCTTTCTTTCTTTCTTTCTTTCTTTCTTTCTTTCTTTCTTTCTTTCTTTCTTTCTTTCCTATTGTTCATTATCTACTTTGCTTAAATAGATAGGTACAAGATATAAATTAAAGTATGGCTAAAAAGAAGATGCTCAGAGAAAAGAAGAAGCGGAAAAGAGTAATATTGTTCAAACCGGATCCGTCACCGTTCTTGTCATTGACTGTTCTGTCCAGTAGATGGCGCTAATCACATGTAGTTGGCTTTGGAAAGAATTAATTTACGTTCATTCATTCACTCATGTTTCTACAGTGTATTCATAAAGTGTGCATTTAATATTTTATCATATTATTTAATAATCTAATTTATACATTCAAAATATCCATCTTTAGTTTACCCTACAAATGTTGTTAGACCTTTTAAAACAAACGTTACCTTTATTGCCATTATTATTATTATCTGCTTAAAGACAAACTTATGGTCAAACGCATGTGTGTGCATCTCTCTCTCTGTGTGTGTGTGTGTGTGTGTGTGTGTGTGTGTGTGTGTGTGTGTGTGTGTGTGTGTGTGTGTGTGTGTGTACGTGTGTGTACGTGTGTGTGTGTGTGTGTGTGTGTGTGTGCGCGGGTGTGCGCGTGTGTGTGCGCGTGTGTGTGTGCGTGTGCGATGTGTGTGCGTGTGTGCGTGTGTGTGTGCGTGTGTGCGTGTGTCTGTGTGCGTGTGTGTGTCGTGTGCGTGTGCGTGTGCGTGTGTGTGTGTGTGGTGTGTGTGTGTGTGTGTGTGTGTGTGTGTGTGTGTGTGTGTGTGTGTGTGTGTGTGTGTGTGTGTGTGTGTGTGTCTGTGTCTCTGTGTCTGTGTCTGTGTCTGTGTCTGTGTCTGTGTCTGTGTCTGTGTGTGTGTGTGTGTGTGTGGTGGTGTGTGTGTGTGTCTGCAGCAGATTCCCTTCTGTTCTCTGACACTCAATATTTTATTGTAGTCTACTTATAATAACACAGACACTCACTAAAACTTGTTTTTTATATTAACCACATTAAGATACATGATAAGATTATTTTTATAAATTATGATTTAAACACTGTCAGAAAAGCTGCCACTGGGGAGGTTTTCAATACGCTTTTGTACCTTTTCGGCACCAATAATGTGTACAATTTAGGTACTAATATAAATCTTTAAGCTACCAATACTAACCCTTTAGGTAGACAGGTGTACCTTTTGAAAAGGTACCGCCCCAGTAGCAGCTTTTATAACTTTTTTTGTGAGAGTGAACATCTAGTGTTTCTTTAAGGCCGTTTAGGGGAAACACTGTGGTTTGCTATTCTCAACATCTACAGATGCTGATGTTGTGGTAGTTGGAGGCGGATCTTAAAATAAACCATGCAGTAATTAAAGATATAGGCTTCATACAGGGGAAAACCTGCTGCTTTGGCCAGAACATAACCTTCATTTCAGTCCAATAAATGTGCATGTTTGATGTAATAGTAAACATCATTGTTTATAATCAAGAAATTGTTTTTCAGCGTATATAATAATCTAAATGTTTTAAATAACTTTGCAAAATTTGCAAATTAAGGCAGAGATTGCTAAGCAGTCATCCAACAATATCGGTTCTGGATGACACTGTAAACATCAGTAGCCTAATTAAATGCTCTGTGAGTGAGTTTGACTAGAATAATTGTTGGCATACTGTACTCGGTTTATATAGTGAGGAAAACAATTATTTGATCCTCTGCTGATTTTTAAGTTTGGCCACTGACAAATAAATGATCAGTCTATAATTTTAATGGTAGGTTTATTTGAACAGTGAGAGAAAAAATAACAACAACAAAAATCCAGAAAAACGCATTTCAAAAAAGTTATAAATTGATTTGCATTTTAATGAGTCAAATAAGTATTTGATCCCCATCAATCAGCAAGATTTCTGTCTCCCGGGTGTCTTTTATACAGGCAAGGAGCTGAGATTAGGAGCACTCTCTTAAAGGGAGAACTCCTAATCTCAGTTTGTTACTGTATAAAAGACACCTGTCCACAGAAGCAATCAATCAATCAGATTTCAAACTCTCCCAATGGCCAAGACCAAACAGCTGTCCAAGAATGTCAGGGACAAGATTGTAGACCTACACAAGGCTGGAATGGGCTTCAAGACCATCGCCAAGCAGCTTGGTGAGAAGGTGACAACAGTAGGTGCGATTATTCATTCCAGCCTTATTCCAGGTTAATTTTTTTTACTGAGGACCAGAAGTTGTTTGGATACCCACATTCTTCAAAGTATCTTCTTTTGTGTTCAACAGAAGTAAGAACTTTATGCAGGTTTAGAACAACCTGGGTACATTATGACCGAATTTTCATTTTTGGGTGAACCATAAAGTGACAGACAAAATCCGTACTTCAAGGTATAGGCCTATTGTTTTATAAACACTAGGATAGTCTGTTAATATAATATTCCATACATTATCAGAGCTTGGTAGAAATAATTATTATATTTTTAGACATTATAAGACAGATTAATTAATTGATTATAATTAACATTAGACCCAATTTATTAATTTATAATTTATATTAATCATAAATAATAAATAATAAAAAATGTCATATACAATTTGGCATACATTTTTTTTAATGCTAAATTATTTAGATGAAAATGGGAAAAATAAGTGTAGCCCTAATTTGAGCAAATTAATATAAATAAATAAATAAAATATAATCCCATCCAGGTAACAGCTGCAGAACTGTCAAAAAGTAATCAAATATTACAATTTTAAATAACTTGTCAATGATCTCCAGGCAGCTGGGACCATAGTCACTAAGAAAACAATTGGTAACACACTACGCCGTGAAGGACTGAAATCCTGCAGCGCCTGAAAGGTCCACCTGCTCAAGAAAGCACATGCACAGCCCCGTCTGAAGTTTGCCAATGATTCAGAGGAGAACTGGGTGGAGATGTTGTGGTCAGATGAGACCAAAATCCAGCTCTTCAGCATCAACCCAACTCGCCGTGTTTGGAGGAGGAGGAATGCTGCCTATGACCCCAAGAACATGGAGGTGGAAACATTATGCTTTGGATGTGTTTTTCTGCTAAGGGGACAGGATAACTGCACCGCATCAAACGAACAATGGACAGGGCCATGTACCATCAGGGCCAGGACATTGAAGCCAGCCAGGGCATTGAAAATGGGTCGTGGATGGGTATTCCAGCATGACACTGACCCAAAACACATGGCCAAGGCAACAAAGGAGTGGCTCAAGAAGAAGCACATTAAGGTCCTGGAGTGGCCAAGCCGGTCTCCATACCTTAATCCCATAGAAAATCTGTGGAGGGAGCTGAAGGTTCGAGTTGCCAAACATCAGCCTCGAAATCTTAATGACTTGGAGAAGATCTGCAAAGAGAAGTGGGACAAAATCCCTCCTGAGATGTGTGCAAAGCTGGTGACCATCTACAAGAATCGTCTGTCCTCTGTGATTGCCAACAAGGGTTTTGCCACCAAGTACTATGTTATGTTTTGCGAAGGGGTCAAATACCTATTTCACTCATTAAAATGCAAATCAATTTATAACTTTTTTTGAAATGCGTTTTTCTGGATTTTTGTTGTTGTTATTCTGTCTCTCACTTTTCAAATAAACCTACCATTAAAATTATAGACTGATCATTTCTTTGTCAGTGGGCAAACTTACAAAATCAGCAGGGAATCAAATTTTGTCCCTCACTGTAACAGTCGCATGCATACAACAATCTGAGGTGATCTCACTTTGACTTCGCTACAGGATGTGGTAATAATGGAA
Source organism: Ptychobarbus kaznakovi (assembly GCA_027422405.1). Lineage (NCBI taxonomy): Eukaryota > Metazoa > Chordata > Actinopteri > Cypriniformes > Cyprinidae > Ptychobarbus > Ptychobarbus kaznakovi. The sequence continues at coordinate 9,724,563 of CM049813.1, forward strand.
ACCTGTTGCATGAACTGAGGTAAGTAGCCCAGCGTTTAACTCAAAGCACTCTAATGCAAAAGTAAATCTATCTACCCTCAGCCTTTAACGTTATCAAATGCATCACAAAGCACATTTTTCACAGTTTGGCCACTGCTGCATCACTCATCTGGCTGTAGAAAATCGTATGTAAGTGACGAGTCAATAACGCTGTGAAATCGCAGCCAGGCCGCCACATGTCAGAGGCTGTGCGTGTGTGTTTACAGGAAATAACATGTGAAGGACATCAGCCTACACACTCTCTGTCTTGGTCTTGCAACTTTGACACCTTGGATGGCATGCATCATGTACATTTCACATCTTTGGATATTTTTTGGTGCTTTGGTGTCTTCAAACGGTAGGTATAAAATACCAGTATGTATTGTCAGTTAAAACGTGGTTTATATGATATTGGGGGTAAAATAAACATTGATAATTTTTACTATTATAATTTATAAGAGTATTAATAAAAGGATAATGTTTAGAGTTAACAAACCAGACATTTCTTTAACAATATGTTATGTTTAGTAGCAAATTACTATTATAAGATTAAAATGTTTGCATGTGTGATATTAATCATTTATATTTTGATGCCCCTTCATTTTAGCTCTGGACCGCAGGAATACAAGATGCACAGAGGTCACCGTGAACGCCTCTCTGAAATCTGAAGTCTTTCTCCCATGTCACTTTAATATAAGCCGCTACAATGAAACAGTGGAAGTGAATTGGAGCCACTATTCCAGTCTTGTAACGATCATGATTAATGGCAGAATCTTCTTTGAGAGTCATACCGAAGGACGAGTGAAAGTTTTTCCGCTTCTATCTAAACATGGAAACTTCTCCATCCTCATCCATGATCTGCAGTCTTCAGACATCACCACATACACCTGTGAGCTGAAGAGTGAATGCTGGAGGGTGAAGATCAATGAACAAGTGAAGATCAATGGACCTCCGCACAGTAAGATCAGTGGTCTTATTGTTACAAGTGCTATGTATAACTGCACTGGCATACATTCAGGTTAAAATAAATGTAAACAATATATTGGTAACACTTTACAATAAGGTTCATTAGTTAACATTAGTTAACAACATTAGTAAACATGAATGAACAATACTTCTACAGCATTTATTAATCTTAGTTAATGATAATTTCTGCATTTACTAATGCATTATTAAAATCACAAGTTGTGTTTGTTAACATCAGTTAATGCACTGTGAATTAACATGAATAAACAATGAATAACTGTATTTTCATTAACTAACATTAACTTAGATTAATAAATAGAGTAATAAATGCATTGCTCATTGTTTGTTGTAAGGTCTGTTTTTGGTTCTGTTCCATGTTTTTGTTTTCATGTCTTTTATTTTGAATTTAGTCATGGTTCTCGTTTGTGTCTTGCTTCCCTTGCCCTCATGTCTCTTTGCTATTGGTTCCCTTGTTCATTGTGTCATGTTCTCATTGGTTTGTTCATGTCATGTGACCCACTCTGTTTGTTATAAGTAGCCATGTCATTGTCTTGTTCCGGGTCGTGTATTTAATGTTGTAACCTGCTGTTGGTGAGTCTAGTCCGTTCGTACCATGCCAAGTCTGTCTCTGCTCAAGTCTGTCGCAAGTTAAGTCTGTCTTTGTTTGGAATATGTTTGGATTTCACATTTATAAATAAACAGCACTTGGGTTCTTCACTACGTTCGCCTTCAATGGACATTTGTTACAGAATACACGACCAGAACCGTGAACCCAGCAGTTTCTCACCTCCTCTGCCTTCGACAAAGTAACCTGGCCATAGAGGAATATGTTGAGGATTTTTGTGGACTCTGCCATTTAGTGGTTTTTAATGATGTGGCCCTTAAGGACATTTTTAGAGCCGGTTTAAATGAACCCATTCGATCTCAGTTGCCTGGGGGAAAGATTCATTGGTCTCTGGAACAATATATAGATTATGCTCTGCTGTTGTCTGGTTCATCGTACACTGTGGGGGTTGCAGAGGAGGAACGCAACAATCCTCCAGTATCTGGCAAGCCAGAGTCTGCTCACGTCACGCCTGCCACGCCAGAGTCTGCTCGCGTCACGCCTGCCACGCCAGAGTCTGCTCGCGTCACGCCTGCCACGCCAGAGTCTGCTCGCGTCACGCCTGCCACGCCAGAGTCTGCTCGCGTCACGCCTGCCACGCCAGAGTCTGCTCGCGTCACGCCGTCCACGCCAGAGGCTGCTCGCGTCACGCCGTCCACGCCAGAGGCTGCTCGCGTCACGCCGTCCACGCCAGAGTCTGCTCGCGTCACGCCGTCCACGCCAGAGTCTAATGAACTGACGATAGCAGACTGCCTGCTGCGCCAGAGTCTGCTATCGTCACGCCTGCCGCGCCAGAGTCTGCTATCGTCACGCCTGCCGCGCCAGAGTCTGCTATCGTCACGCCTGCCGCGCCAGAGTCTGCTATCGTCACGCCTGCCGCGCCAGAGTCTGCTATCGTCACGCCTGCCGCGCCAGAGTCTGTTATCGTCTCGCCCGGCCGCGCCAGAGTCTGCTATCGTCACGCCTTGCCGCGCCAGAGTCTGCTATCGTCACGCCTGCCGCGCCAGAGTCTGCTATCGTCACGCCTGCCGCGCCAGAGTCTGCTATCGTCACGCCTGCCGCGCCAGAGTCTGCTATCGTCACGCCTGCCGCGCCAGAGTCTGCTATCGTCACGCCTGCCGCGCCAGAGTCTGCTATCGTCACGCCTGCCGCGCCAGAGTCTGCTATCGTCACGCCTGCCGCGCCAGAGCCCCCTGCTCTGCCTGCTCCGCCATGGCCCCCTGCTCTGCCTGCTCCGCCATGGCCACCTGCTCCGCCATTGCCCTATGCTCCAGGCCTACCTTTGCCCCATGCTCCAGGTCCTGTTCCCCTTCATAGGCCTGGCCCTCCATCCCGCCCCCTGGACTATGTCTGTTCCGCCTCCACTCCACCACCCTCCTGGACTTTTTGGTTTCTGTTTTTGTTTTGTTTGGGCGTCAGGAGCCGTCCTTAGAGGGGGGAATATGTAAGGTCTGTTTTTGGTTCTGTTCCATGTTCTTGTTTTCATGTCATTTATTTTGAATTTAGTCATGGTTCTCGTTTGTGTCTTGCTTCCCTTGCCCTCATGTCTCTTTGCTATTGGTTCCCTTGTTCATTGTGTCATGTTCTCATTGGTTTGTTCATGTCATGTGACCC